>ML807230.1:67927-94109 GCA_009831015.1 Picea engelmannii
AAAACTAAAGAGGAACATTTAAAGCATTTAGCTGCAGTGATGAGGAGGTTACAACAAGCGAAATTGCTGATCAATATGAAAAAATCGTCATTTATGAGGACAAAACTCATTTATTTGGGTTTTGTTATCTCTACAAATGAATTGAAAATGGATTCGGAAAAGATAAATATGATTAAGGATTGGCCATCACCGAAGAGCGTATTTGAAGTTCGAAGCTTCCATGGTTTGGCTAGCTTATACAGGAAATTCATCCAAAATTCCAATGGAATTAGCGCACCGATGATGGATACGGTGAAGAAAAGACATAAATCTTTTCACTGGATGGAGGAAGCGAAGAAGAGCTTCAACCTACCGAAGAAGAAGATCATTGAGCAACCAATTATGGTTTCTCTATATTTCAGCAAGACATTCCAGGTCAGGTGTGACGCGAGTGGATTTTCAATTGGAGCAGTCTTGAGCCAAGACAATAGACCGATCGCATATTTCAGTGAAAAACTGAATGAAGCAAAGATCAAGTACTCCACGTATGACAAATAATTCTATGCAGTCATACAAGCACTAAAGAAATGGAGGCACTATTTGTTTCCCAAGGAGTTTGTTTTGTATAGTGATAATCACGCTTTGCAATTCATGACTCGATAGGAGAAGTTGAACCAAAAGCATGCTAAATGGGTTGAATACATGCATAAATTTACTTTTGTGATTAATCATATTTCTGGAACTACTAACAAAGTTGTTGACGCTTTGAGCAGGAAATGTTTGCTTATGCAGGAATTCAGTGTCAAGACTTTGGGTTTTGATAACCTCGAGTAAATGTACAGGGATGATCCAGAATTCAAAGAGGCATATGAGGCATCTAAGAATCCAATTCTCAGGGATAGAAGCCAATGGACTGAATACATGATCCAGGATGGATTATTGTTCAGGGGAAATCATCTATGTATTCTGAAATGTTCCATGAGGGAGAATTTGCTGAAAGAAAAACATAGCGGAGGATTGGCTAGACACTTCGGTCATGACAAAACATTCTCAAAGTTGAATGGATCATATTTCTGGCCAGGGATGAGGAAAAATGTGAAGAAATTTGTGGACAAGTGCAGAATCTGTCAACACACGAAAGGAAAAAGGTAGAAAACAGGGTTATACCAACCGTTACCCGTACCAGAAAGGTCGTGGGATGCCATGAGCATGGATTTCATATTGGGACTTCCAAGGACACAAAGGGGATATGATTCAATATTTGTAGTAGTTGACAGATTTTCAAACATGACACATTTCATACCATGCCAGAAAACCAGTGACACAACTCATATTGCGAACTTGTTTTTCAAGGAAGTCGTCAGACTTCACGACTTGCCAAGGAATATCATTTCTGATCAAGATACCAAGTTCGCAGGACATTTCTGGAGGACCTTATGGAAGAAGTTGGGGACAAATTTGTCTTTTATCTCAGCATATCATCCTCAGATAGATGGACAGATTGAGGTCATGAACAGGAGCTTGGGATATTTGTTAAGGATCTTAGTGACTGAACACCACAGTCAATGGGATCACATTCTTCTATAGGCGGAATTCTCTTACAATGATTCACTCAATAGAATCACAGGGCATAGTCCATTCCAGATTGTATATGGAATGCAGCCAAGGGGAGTTTCTGAATTGAAAGATTCAAAACAAGTTGAATTCAAGAGTGCTAGTGCAGAGGACTTTGCAGAAGGAATGAAGGATCTTAATAGCATAATTAAGGAGTGATTGCAGAGTTCAAGGCAAGAATAAAAGCATAGATAAGATCAACACAGGCGAGAATTTCAATTCGAAGTTGGTGATTTGATTCTTGCACATTTGAGGAAGGAGAGGTTCCCAAGGGGAACATACAACAAGTTGAAGATGAAAAAGATTGGATCGTGCAAGGTCATAAAGAAATTTTGGACAAATGCATATGAGATTGAATTACCCGATGGGGTCTGAATCTCACCAATATTCAATATCGCGGATTTGTACCCTTACAGAGTTGAGGAAGAAGGAGTAGAAGATAAACAAGAAAAGATTCAATGGACAAAACAAATGCCTATAGTTGAAAATCCACATACCGAAATCATAATTGACAAGAGGATTAGCAAAAAGACCAGGAGAAAAGAGTATTTTGAATACTTGGTTAAAAGGAAAGGACATTCAGTTGAAGATGTGAGTTGAGAGAATGAAACAACAATTCAAAATCATGGACAAATAGTGAAGGAACTCATGAACAGGAGTTCATGAAAATTTTCAATCGAGGGAGTATGATCCAGGAGCATTATATAAATCCAAAGACACATGCCTAACCAAAGGAGATAGCTAGAAAAGCACCAGCGCACATTTTGAAGTGTTTTGAAGATTTATGAATGAACATTAATGTAATAGATAGGGAAGCGTACTTACTTTTGTGTTTTGGAGATTGTACACAGATCTTGAGCCTTGCTCTCATCTGTCGAATGTAGAGGCATTTATGCGTAATGAGTGGAAGTAGGTAGATTTAATTTAATAGATTAGATAGTTTTAGAAGCGTAGGAGGTAGGAGGGAAAATGGATGATAGACACCCTCAATCCTTGTATCATTGTAACATGATTCAGAATTCATAAGTTGTAGAGATGCAAAGAGGAATATAGGAAGACAGAGAATTTTATGCATTTTTGTTGCTATTGGCCATGTACAGGAGCATTGGATTCAATAGAAGAAAGTTTTGATTCCAATCTATGTGTTTGTTATGCTTGTTGGAACCACCTGTTAAATGGTATGTTGCAGGATTACTTGCATTCTTTGTGTGCATTCTATTTCAATGCCAATGTGTGTGTGTGTGTGTGTATGCTCTAGAGATCTATGTTGAATGTTTGAATTCTGGATAAGGGGTGAATGAGTTTCAATTGTTTCTCTTTCTAAGAACTCCTGCAAAGAGTGCAGTGGAGGGTCCGCAAGGATTGCATCGACCAAGTTCCATGTTTCATCTCCGAACCCTCAGAGGAGATTCAAATTGTGTCTTTACAAGAAAAGAGTGCTAGTAGAGCATAGAGCCATCCAAGGTGTGCACAGACCAGGTGGAGTCTTGGATTTTACAAATCCAAGAGAGAAATTGAGAGACTATTGTTGCAAGGAGTGCACAGAGTCAAAGACCCTAAATAACCAGAGGTTATTTGAAAGTTGTTGCAAGGAGTGCGTGCAAAAACCATTTTGGAGGCCTTGAGTTTGCAAGTGGAAGATCGGAAGGGTTAGAACCTCTTAATTATCCCAAGGGAAGATAGAGGTTGAATTGGTTCACGGGAGTTAAGTTATGGAGGAAGGATGCCAAGTCATTTGGCCGGAAGTCCTTGAGAAGTTGAATCGGACGATTGAATCGCTTCAAGGGGAAGTGCTGAAATCCCGTGAACCGTTGGATCTCTTAAAACAATGAAGATATTTGAACGAAGTGCATTTTCAACACCCATAATCTCAGGAGTAGTGACTGTCAGATCTAGATCAACAAGGACCGTTGATCTCGTATGTGAAGTCGCATATCGAAATTCGGGGAATCAAGTGACCAGTGGTTTGGGTCAAGTGTTGTAGATTTTTGATTGGTGAAATCCCAGTATAGCCAGGACCGTTGGATCAAAGGAGGCATACAACCGTCGATCTCACCGAAGTTATGATTTTGGAGTTGGGGATTTATAGAGGAAGAGGAATGGTTGTTGGTTGCCCGCTTGAGTCGTGAAATCCGGAAAATCCATGTGGACAGGTGGCAAGAACTCACCCCGTAAGTAGAGTAAAGAAAAAGTGACACATGGTGCGTGCCCATTTCTTTGGGTAAAGTCAACCTTCATTGACAGATCTCGTTTCGGGGATTCGCAAGAGGAGGGCACAAGAAGTTGGTGCTCCAACTTGCGAAATCGCTAGTTGCAAAAGGTGTCTACATAAGGCTTGGCTATGGTCCTATAGGAAAAGGGGATGAAGAGAGGGGATTACACTTTAGCCCATTTGCATTTCATGTTTTGGCTATTGCCAAGGGACAGGGCATAATATTCGAAGCACCTCAACTCACGAGACCTAAAATCCTTTGCAGGCTTAGGCAAGGAGTTTAATTAATCCTTGTCGAGGTTTAGAGAAGATCCTGTGTAGATCTCGGCCTGAGGGTAGGAGGTCTGCACCATAAAAGAATGAAATATGGAAGGAGGTGAACTTGGCCATAAAGTTTTACCAAAATCCAAAAATGTGTCATAATACAACTCAAATTCCACATGATAATGACAACAACACATGTCACAAACAATGATGGGTCTAACAAACCATGATTTTTGTTGCACAAATGTATTGATGGAAGTTTTAACTTCTTTGTGCTCTTCTTTGAACTTATTGAGAAATTCTATTTGTTTCATTGGCAATATATGTTTTGGATGGTAATCATATTGTTTTCATGCTATTCTTTGTCGCAACACATCCCTTGTATGTGGTGAAAGACAAGGTTCTTCCAACCAACAATTAAGGGCCAATTCTTTAACATTTTCTGCAAGTCTATGTTTGTAGGGTTGTCTACAAATCAATATCCAACAAGTCAGTTCATCATTTGCATCTATTTTCAATCGAAATTTTTTGTATTTGTTCAATGTCTTTCTTGACGTTCCCATTGTTTTTGCTATGTGTCGTGTCAAATGATCTTTTATATTGCTAGATGAAACAACTGTTGTTTGTATCACTTTACGTGCAACACTGGCATCTTTTTTTCGAGATTTTCCAAAAGCTTTTAATACACTAGTTATATTGTCAAATATATTCCGTTTCACCTTTGTATCCTTTGTCGACTTTTGAATAATCAATAATGATGTAGCTTCTTTTAAATTTCTTGACTTTATTAAACAGAGTAAAAATTGAGCTTGCACTGTTACTGATTCATCTTTGAAAAAAGTATTATACATATTCTTAGTTCGATATCTTATATAATGCTTAGCTTCTTTCTTCCCACATTTGTCAGTATCAACATTTTCTAATATTTCATCATCAATGTTGTTATATTCTCCTGCATATTTCAATTTAAATTTTATATTAAAAAACAAAACCCGAACATAAATTCACTAAACTATATATACAAGTGTTCATCTTGTATTATCTAAATGTATGTACATACCTATAGGTGATTCGCCGTCTGCTTCAATTCCAGTTTCAACATCTTCTGCTTCAATTTCAGTTTCAACATCTTCTTCGACATTATGAGACAAATCTATATATGTTTTTAGAAAAACATCAAATTGTAATTACAATCAATTATATTAAACAATATTTTAAATTTGAATTATATACTTTTAATATAGACAATATGTGCATGCATACCTAGTTGGACTTCTTCTTGTTGAAAATATCCATTTACATTATCATTGTTTCTTTCTTCAATATTTTCACATTCTCATTTCTTTCTCCAATAATTCTCTTTCCTTTGTTCGTTATGGTGAGTATCATCTCGAGTGTGATCAAATTTTCTCTTGCGCAAACTTTTGTTTCCCATGACTTTTATAGTTATCTGTAAAGGATATGTTCAACAAAGACTTCACCTTAAAAAAATGTTCAACATTTATCTTTCAACATATAAATTGTTATTCCACTAAAAACTTGAACAAACATCAATTACCTTATTCAACAAAAACAAAAAAGATGATTTGAAACTTTGTTTAGGTGCTCTAGAAAACCATCAAACAAGTGATGAATTGTGTTAAATGTGTTCATCTGAAAGCGTATTTATACGATTTGGCGTAAAATGAAATGATACAACGTGTCTTTTCATTTTTTCCGACTGACGAAATTCGCTCAACAATCTTTCGGACGAAACAAGGTTTTTTTGACCGAAAACCTTGGAAACTGTTTAGTTTTGATGGTTTCCGTTAGAATTTAGTTTTTCGGCCGAAAGATTATTTTTTCAGCCGAAAGATTATTTCGGACGAAAACTAAAAATCGATAATGTATTAAGAAACCAGAGAATTCTCCCAAGCTTACATGAACTTTGGAGGTTGCAGACTCCAAATACTCAGAATTTGGTTTTGAAAATGACACCATCATTTGCAAAATTAAATCTACTTTCAATTCCTATAATTTATTTTCATTTTCTTTATTTTTATCTAATTTTATTTAATTTTTTAAAAATATCATTGCATAATATTTTCAACAGACATTATGGTTCGATGAAATGAAATATCCGTATCTCTAAAAATACACAGTGAAAATTTTAGAAAAATTATATTCATAATCCTTAAATTGTTCTTTTCAAAAGGGTATATTTAGATTTTACTTTTAGGTAAAAATTAAGATAGATACAAGGTGGGGGAAAACATGTGTTTAAAATATGCAATGTTTTCAGCTTGTTCAACTTCAAAAAATTCTAGAAATTATAATATTGATCTGTTAGATTCAAAATTATAGTCATAATAAAATAGAGTCTCTGCAGATTGTTGCAGTATATTTTGTTTCTTAAAAACATAAGTTTAACAATAGATACATTGTTGGAGGAAAAAATAACTCATGATCATTCATTTCATGTTTAAGGAACATACTATTAAACAATTGTCAAATTGACATATCAAATTTTGATAAAACAAATTTGAAAAATAGTCATTGGAAAGCTAACAAAATTCTTCACAAATTTTGTTTTTACTGTAAAGTAAAATTCTAAATAAAAAAAATACTTTTGTATGCTGGAAGTTGAAGAACTTGTGAAAATACAATTTTTTTCTCATAAAACAAGCAAAATTTTTACCCATATTCATGATTTAACCCAGCTATCATGTTTCTTTCCAAACCCAGAATGTGTAGTACACTAGGAAGGGTTATACTCCTCCCATCCTGCAGTGTGAGTAGAAATTTTCCTCATCTGAAATTTTTTGTTGTCGATTTGTCCTCCAAGAACACATATTCTCCTTCATATTGTTTGTATTCATAGAACCATTATCTATGTGCCTCCATATGATAGTATGATTCTAATTCGATCAACCAAGGATCTTGATCTTGTACTGGTCGATGCCAGGTACAGATTTCCCTCCTTATCTGGAGTCATCTTTCTCTCAGTCGACTGCTTCTCATCTGATCTTGTACTAGATTTTGTTCCCTTTGACTTGTATTCCCTTGTGTAATTCCCAAATTTACCGCATTTCTAGCATCTTCTTGTTGTCAATTTAACCAGGAGTTTATATTTACCCTTTGACTTAGACTTTCTACCAGAGAGTTTTCCTTTATCTTTGTCGAACGGTCCACCTCTCACCACTAATGCATCTTTGTTTGATGCTTCCATGTTCTTCCTTCTCTTTTATTCTGACAATAGAGTTGAAACCATGTCTTCTAACACTAATGTGGTTGAATTACTCCCTATATCCATGACTAAGTTATCCCAGGAAAAGAACATAATAGGATAACACATTTCTCCTCCTTAGTGATTTTAATATCCACATAAGATAACTCACTTATAATGGTATTAAACGCATTTAAATGCTCACTCACCGAGCTTCCCTCGCTCATCCTCTAAAGATACAAATTATTTTTAAGGAAAAACATATTTAATAGGTATTTTGACTGACACAAGCTCCCCAACTTGTCCCGTAGTTTCTTGCCTAAATATTCACCTTAGACATTTAGTAGTACCGAATATGAAAAACAAATTTGAATCGTACTTCTTGTCACTCACTCAAGTTCCTCCCATTCCTGCCTAAGCATGTAGGAATAGTACAGATTGTTTCCCATTGTTTTGGATCTACAAGGAAATCTTCATTTTTAAGCTTTGAGAGCTCAAAATTATGGCCATTGAATTTTCTGATCTCTATCCTCGAGCTACTCGCCATTCGTTAAGAACAATCTGTAAAAATTTCTAACTTACAACTCTTGTTGTACTTAAGTTTTAGCTTAGATCAAAGGTTGTTAAATGAAGCTATGATGCCACATGTTACGAAATGTTTAACACTTCCACACTTAACCTAGAAAAGTAGAGGAAGAAAGATTTAATCAATAAAGTAAATGAAAAAGAAAATACACAAAACACATGGATTTTACCTTGGAAACCCAATTGAGAAAACCAACATTCCTTGAGTGTTTTTCTCTCTTATTGTCTTATTCCTTTAGAAAAAAAGGTTACATACATAACCTTGACCTACATCTAAGACACAATCGACATCATACCTTCTTTCTTTACAGAAGAATAACCCTATAGCAAATTCGACTTACATCTACATGACCAACAACCTCTAAAACAATTTATCTATAGATTATATTTTACAACATTACAACATGCCTTAATTATAAGCTTTACATTAGGAAAAACCCTAAAGAAAGACGCCCAAAAAAGGTTACAAATACTTGCAAATCATTGGCTACAAATCCTACGAATCTCAGGATTTTCGGTCTTCAGTCGGTTTCCATGCGCCCGCATGTAGGCCTCTTGTCGGTTGACCTCTTCGACTTGTTATCATTTTCTTCGACTTCAACTTTACCTGATTGATCCACCTCGACCTTCGATTTGCTATCAATTTTTTCGACTTCAACTTTACCTGATCGATCCACTTCAACCTTTAACTTTCATTGCAAAGAATATAACAACCCAACAATTTATTGATGATGATGATTGTGACAATGATGGTGCTAGTTAATGTTAATTAAAATAAGATTTTATTTATTAAACCTAAAAAAAAAAATTACTTGACTTTAGAATTTTATTCTTAATATAAAATGTAGAAACAATTAAAAAATCATTCCAAGATCACTCTATTCTTAATATAAAATGTAGAAACAATTAAAAAATCATTCCAAGATCACTCTAATTACTAACTAATATGTAAAATCACTCTCATTAATATGTAAGAGTATATTTAACCAGATTTTTAACATTTTTACTATGTAATAGTATTCACAAAGATAACAAGTTTGACACTTCGTGAAACCTTGTGAGTGTTTAGGTGCAAACAATAGCGTCATGTCATGTGGTCCAAGCTACGAGACGAATAGAGATTTCTCATAATAGCGCCATGCCATGTAATCCGAGCTCTGAGAGGAGTAGAGATTTCTCATTATTACTCGCAGCAATAGACAGCTGCGAGTAAAAAATATTAAATTAAACCTTACTTCCATTATATAGTATAAATTGCATTTCTGACAGAACTATAGACAAATTCTATGCATAAGAGAATCAGAAAGAAAAATGCCTTCGTTAAATGGCATTCCCATAAATAATAAATATACAAGTAAAAGTAACAGCACGTAAATAAGACTGAAAGTCTAAAATGATTAGGGTTTTCAATTTTTATGTGAGAGGCTTATTTTATAGTTCATGTTAATTAAAGCATGAAAATTTATTTTTTTAAGGTTAAGGTTAAGTTATTTGACTGATAAAGTTTACCGAGGTATATATATCTTATTTTTTCTCCATTTAAACTTGTGACCTCTCATTAGACTACTCAAATTATATAAATAAGAATAATAATAATAATTTATTTTTAATTGATGTATGAGACCTCTCAACCTAGCTATTTGACTAGTAAAACCTAAAAAATATACACAGAAGTTGCATGTGAACAAATGGACTTGATAAATTATCAAACAAATCCCATGGTCAGAAAAGGGATTCAGAGCAGGCTCCCTCCACAACTTTCAGATGGAATGGCCACATATATGTAGCGTCTGTGAATAAAGTTGAGCCAAGAGTGACATCATAGTAACAGGGAATGCCATAGACTTTTGAAGCATAAAAGACACGAAAGCGTGTGTGCAATGGCGGTTTGTGGCAGGCCCTTTGATTGTTTGTGGAGACAATTGTGTATAACGAGTAATAAGAAAGAAACAAAGGTTGACTTCATCCATAACGTGCTTTCATGCTCACACTCAATAAAAACTGTAGCTTTCATGCTCACTCTCAATAAAAACTAAGTACTTATAAAATCTATGTAAATAGATGGGCTGTGTTCTTTTAATATCTGGGGAATTCTTAAAGCTTTATCATAATAGGTTAATATATCTACATTGTGGGAATTGAACTAGGATGGGGAGGATAACAAACATGCTAAAAAGGTTAGGTGATTGTGGATACCATAAGATTTCTATTTGGTAGGGTGAGCTATGATTAAATGGTATGCTATGTAGTTAATAGATAGTAATGATTGGTTGACATTGAGTTTTTTCTTCTTAACTATTTCCCATTAGTAAAGAGCACATTTTCGTAGAATATAAAAAACCAGGATAAGAGCCCAAGACCCAAAGACATCTAGCAAGAGTGGAAGTCTACTCACTTATAAACTACCAATAAATTATTTCAACTTTCAAGTGGCAATGTTTTGTCTATAAAAAGTGATTTAGTTGAATATCAGGGCCTTGAGAGTGTATCAACGGATGTTAGTCTAGTATCCTGAGTTTGTAGTATTTTTCCTACTTTCAAAAAATAAGATGAAAGAGAGATTTGACATTTACACATAATAATAAGATGAAAGAGAGATTTGATATTTACAAATAATATCTTATGGTGTTTATATATCGCTTTGCAAGGTGAGACTCCCACATATTTTGTAGATCTTCTCACAACTCGTCTTTATGCCAAGTTCTTCTTTTAAAAATTTGCAGAGGAACTTCAGGCACGATCTTTCCTCATAGATTGTGTGTAAAGGGGATTTACAAATAGAGTGTGATGAAGGTGTGTTTTTTTTAAGATCTAAATGAATCGGTAACTTACCCACTATCTCAGGAATCTATCCTTCTAGCCTTATTACAATGGGCCAACATATTCACTTTGTGGGAATTGAACCCTCGTGGGGATGATAACAAGCATCCTAAAGGTTAAGTGATTGTGTATACCACAAGATCTCTCTTTGATAGGGTGAGCGATGATTAAATGGCATACTAGCTAGATGATTAAATGGTATACTAGCTAGTTAGTAAACAATAATGATTGGTTGACATTAAGTTTTTCCTCTTAACTATTTCCCATTAGTAAAGAGCTCATTTTTCTAGAACATAAGAAAACATGTTAAGAGCCTAAACCCCAAAAGTATCTAGTAAGAATGGAAGTCCACTTTCTTATAAACTTTCCCTTATAAAGTACCAAAAAATTATTTTAACTTTCAAGTGGCATTGTTTTGTCTATAAAGAGTGATGTAGTTGAATGTGAGGGCCTTGATATTGTATCAAGAGAGGTTAGTGTAATATCATTGAGTTTGGAGTATTTTCCGTACTTTGGAAAAATAAGATAAGCACAAAATGAGAAATTTCAAATTTACAAATAAAGATAATACTATATTTACATAGAAATATTTTTATGGTATAAATATAGATTTCATAACAAGAATAAAAAAGTATAATTTTGCATATTTATATCTACATAATTTGTAAGCTATGTGTTTTACAGAGTTGAAAAAAATTACAACTAACTTAAAAAATGCATATTTCATATTTGCAATTGTCCAATATATTTCAACTCTATACAACACTATTAGATATGACATATCCAACAAACTTAGCTAATTACTATTTCCTTGTCCAATCTATTTCAACTCTATACAACACTATTGGAAATGACATATCCAACAAACTTAGCTAATTACTATTTCCTGAATAGCAATTAGATGTTACTAAGTCAAATTTTAGATCTTAGTGTGTTAGAGGTTAGTAAAATATGGGATAGTTAATATTTAGTTGTTTAATAAATTATTGGGTAAGTGAATTAATTTGTTAGTGTGCTAATAAATTAGTAGGTTGAGTTATTATGTTAATGAGTTAGTGAATTAAGGGTAATAGGTTATTGGTTAAATGTTAGTGTATTAATATGCTAATGGTTCAGGGTTAGTAATTAATAAGCTATCATTATTGAGTTAGTAAATTAGTTTGTTAATTAAGTGTTAACTGTAGGATAGAATGTTAAAGTTATATTATATCTTGTGATCCCTAATTTATTTATAAAGAATTTTAATTTCATCTTTTTAAATAATAAAATTTATTTTAATATTCAAATTGGTCACATCTAAGTTTTTTTTAACGATGTTATTTTTAAGATACCAATAATATATAAATATCAACATTTTTATAATAAAAATTAATTGATAGATAATGAATTATATAATTTGAGTTGGTTTAATGGTTAAGAATATGTGTTTTCTCTTTAAAAATTATAAAAGGAAGATAAAGTATGCATACCTCTAAAAAAGAATAGAATAATATATATCTATATAAAATTTAGCAATCAAATCCTTAAGTAAAAAAAGTCCCTTATCTGATCAAATCCTTTAACTTTCTAAAATAGCATCTTTTTAAATTCATAAAAATACCAAAATAAAATTTTCCTAGTGACATGAAAATGGAGAGGACGAGAGAAGAAAGGAAGTCAATTGAATAGGTTGTAACTTGGATTTAATATTTTTTAAAATAAAATTACAAACATTAAAACAAATTATATTGTTAATATTTTTTAAACAAAATCATCAATATTAAAATATACGATCTTATTGCTTTTGAAATCCCTAACTTTTATTATATTAAAATAAATGATCTTATTACTTTTGAAATTTCTAACTTTTATTATAAACATATAGTATTTTCGTAACCTTCTAAATAATTGCTTTTAACTTATATCAAAAATTTGAAAATTACTACTTTGCTATGTGATGTCACGATTTACAATTATTTTGAAAATTCATTTATTTGATTACTTTAACATTCCGTATTTTTTTCTGTACTTGCACTAAAAATACGAAAATGTAAATGGTCGTGATTTAGGATGTACATAAATTTTTAAAAATTAATTTTTTTTATAAATCACAATTTTTAATTTAAATTTTGATTATAGTAGAACTAGAAATCTGACAACGAAGTTTGTTTTGAAATAGATTGAATTTATCTACTAAATTATATTTATAAAATGATAAAAAGAATAAAAAATTACAAATTTATGGAACGTTGAAAAAATAAAAATTATAAATTTTACAACTTTTTTTTAGATGGAACGAAATTACCAATACATAAACATGATGGAATGGCAAAAATTTCAATACGTGACAATCGGGTGCGTCCTATAGGCACGATTAGGTGGATATGATGTATTGTCTGCGAATAAAGTTGAGCCAACAATAGCATCATACCAAGAATATTCAGCCGATGCCATAGACTTTTGAAGGATAAGAAACAACAAAGCTTATCTGCTATGGTAGTTTCCTGCTGGCACTTTGATTGTTTTTGGGTACAATTAATTGTTTGTATGCCTCTTCTCACTCAAATGACGAAAATCAAATAAAAAAATAACAAAGTTTCTTTCATAATCGTGTTTTAATATTAATATAGTGTGAGTGGGGTAGTGTTTCATACATCAATTTGATATCTTGCTGTGACTTTAAAAATAGATGATGATGACGATGATAATGATAATTATTATTAAAGAGTGTCTAATATTTTTTATATTTGAGTGTGTTTCAAAATGTATCTACAAAGTAATATGTAATATGTTGAAGATGTTATATGGAAAATGTTTGCATTATCATTATGATATATAGTAACATGATATATTTGAATGGGCCCAATGTTTATGATGTTTGGATTAAATATTTTGAAACAAAAAAATTGCTATTAGGATTAGACATAAAAAGATAATAATAAATAGGAATTGGTTGGTTCTTTAGTGAAATTGATATTCTATTTCTTATTGAAACTTGGAAACATGAAGAAACAAAGGTATTCAACATATAATTATTTTTCTTCGGATTAGTATGTAACAACCCATATTAGGCTTCAAAAGAAGAAAACCCATATTAGGCTTCACAAGAAAAACCCTTTGCTAGGAGAATTTAATGCTCGAATATGACTTGACCAAGCTATTACATTAAGAAATGATTCCAATCATAATCCTCTATGACTAGATTAGGACCTTATTTTAGTTATTGAATAGAGATTAAACACCAAATAATTGGTCGAGAAATTGTCCAGGTAATAATTTGCAATGGTCCAAGGAAGTTGAAATTCAATTCGATGACTTGTATTTAGGGGCTTGGTAGTGCTATTGTAGATTATGTGATATATATATATTTTAAAATAAACTAAACTATATTTGTATTAAAAAAAATTGTGCAGAGGAAATCAACGGTTATACAGGGTCTTCAAAAATGGCTCACAAGTTGTCCATATTTCTATAACTTATATAGAAAAATTTGGATCTCTCCAAATATATTACTTGATTGGCTATGCTAATCACAACTTTGATACATTGTCCTCGTAACCATTTAACTTTAAAAACAATTTACTTATAAGAGGAAGGAAAATCCTATATTTTTTAGGTCCTTTTCTACTGCAAAGGTCCTTCCTCGATATCCATAGGTGTTGTGTCGCAATCTTCAATGCCATTGACAATAATACCTTCATGGGGAGATAATGTACCATGATTATTAATATCGAGAGAGATAACAATCACTATTTTAACTAAGCACCAAGAATTGGAAAACAAAAAGAAACATGTAAAGATCATCACATAGAGTTGGCGAAAAGAAAGACCCTTCCTCTAAAGACCGATTCAATACCTTCAAATCCAATGACCATAACAACATTGACCCCCACTCACAACCAGAATTGGATCATAAAAGAAACATAGAACCCAACACTCGATCATGGGTAGAAACCCTGCTAAACATCAATGATCGATGACTAGAGCACTTAAATTGCATAAAAACGCGATGAGGAACATATTAAATTGAATGTCCCAACGAGACTCGTTATCAAAAAATTTCAACACAAAGGAGAGGATCGTCTATGTAATATCCAAGGCCCACCCAACCCCATTTATATTAATAAATCCACATTGCAAACTAGTGCCAAATATCTCCTAAATTCCATCAACGAGAGACAATTTGCAATAGATTATGCAATAAAATACATTATTATCTCATTATACCCTCTTGTGTATTTCTTAGAATACCATCATGGACTCTCGAAAAATGATTATTTTGAAGACATTTCTCTCTTTTGATATGCACACTCCTTTGTATAGGAAGTAAGCTTCAAAAACATTGTTTGATACCATTCCTAGACCCCAAGATTAGTAGGATATAGTATTTCCTTTGGGATGATGAATACTCTCACCTATTCTTGTCACCCAAAATATTATTTGATATCTTGTATCCCATTTTCAACCAAATAATAAATTTTGACATCTTAAGCTACCACTCAAATCATAGAACTTTAACTCTAAATATAAACTTTCTCATATATAAAAGTTGTCATAGAAGAGAATTCTCATAACCAAAAGAACACAATCTTTGACAAAAACAAAGATGATTTATTTTCTAAATTATTTTAATAACAAATTAAACCTCCTATTAATTAAGGAAAGTAGTGAGGACCTTTATCATAATTTTAAAATAACCTTGTCTACCTGAACTAAAAGTTTTCTATTAAGATTTTAGGTAAAAAAGAAAATATAATGGGCAACTATTGTTATGATAACGAGGGTAATTTTTCTAGAAAACATGGGCAGCCCTTGGTATGAGAAAGAGGGTAAACTTGTTAGAAAATCCTTTAGGAATGATTCTAGAGAGTCGCTAAAATATTCCAAGATAAAAAGGTACAAAGACGTAATTTAAAAAAAAATATACAATAGAAATAGAAAGAAATAGAAGATTTTACACCTCTCTAAGCTACACCCTAATTAATTGTGGATGCAAATTCTAGCTTATAAAAATAAATAAATAAATATGATTAATTCTAGAGACTATAATTCCTACATTCAAAAGATTTACAAATATCATAATTCCATGAACAACATTCAAACCCTTTATATATAGGAATAATTTTTTTCTTTAGGAGACATGGAGTTTAGGGTTAAGAAGCTCACAAGAGACAAATCTAAGGACATCAAAGGATACAAAGTGAAATTTTACAAATTGGAGAGCCTATACTCATCCCTTTACATTCATAAACTCTTTGATTGAGCAATCAATTAGGGTTTCACTAAAACATGGGTTCAAAGCCTCATATTTCCTAATTTTTGAAAGAGGGGATAAAAATAATCCTTCTAATTATAGGGAACATTATTATTAGTCCTACTTTATCAAATATTTATGTAATTATTCTAGAAAATAAGATCATCTTATGGATGGAAAGCCATAGAAACAAATTTAAAGCACAAGGCAAATTTCAAAATTATCATTCAACTATATATCACCTCATTGCACATAGGATAATTGAAAAGGAGTGATGCAATAATAAAACCAAGCTCTTGTGCATTGCTTTGTTGACTTGAAAAAAACAATTGACACAATTCCTACGGCTAACCTCTAGAATAGATTAAAATAACTAAAGGTTTTTTTCAAGTTGAGAGTTATTGCAATAAGGTTGTATGAGAATAGTATTTCCATGTTTAGAAACATTAAAGGATGGTTAGAGTAAATTAATTGTAATATATGGGTTAAGACAAGTTGTCTCGTATCCACTAGCATTTTTGGTGTATACATAGATAAGAAGTAGGAAGTGTGAATAAGTCTCTATATGGAATACACATCATCCTTCATCTTTATAATCATGATATTGTTCTTTTGGAAAGGAATCTCTATGATCTCTGCAAGTAGATAAATATTCTCAAGGATTCTTTTCTCTAGTATAGGTGTCATTGTTAACATTGATTAAACAAAGGTTATGATAATAAAATTAAAAAATGCCACTTATGTTGATTACATGTATGAAAATAATTACTTGGAGTAAGTGACATCATACAAATATCTAAGAATCTATGTTCACCACAAGCTCAACTAAAACCATATCATTTACTAAAGGATAAATGGAGGTTCCAATAATTGTTATGGACTTGAAAATAGTTGTAAATTAGTGTAACATTTACTTTGAGATAAGAAGAAACACATATTTGAGAATCGTCGTTATTGTTATCTTATATGGCTATGGATTTTGTGGTTGCAACATCTCTAGAGAATCATGGATAAAGATATAAAAAATACAAAACACTTTATAATTTCTAATATTAAAATTAAAGGTAATAAACCCTATCCTATCCTCCTTATACAAGCAATTGTTCCCTCCATTTAGGGCATAGATATTGTTAGGATATTTAGACACCTAGGAGTTAGTTAAGATCAAGTTAGTATAATGTGTCATTAGGATAAAGTGTTTTTATTTAGTATCTATTAGTATGCATTTGTTGATAGGAAATATAGAGGTCATGATATGTTCCCGACATAGAATGATCCCACGATTCATATTCTCCTTGATATTAATGACTAAATTGATCCATGGCTTAGTACCTGATTGGTCCAGGATCTCTATTAAAAGAGAATGGAGGGTCATTTTCCAATGATTGATTGTGATAAACTCTCTTGTAAATCTCTCTGTAATATTTTTTTTTTTCATTAAAAATATTCTCCAAGTGGCCACATAGGTTGGGGTCACGGATATTTCCCCACAAGGTTTTTACCACGTAAAAACATCGATGTGTTCATCTTTGATTTGGTTGTGTGAGCGGCTAGTAAAGGTTTTCATTCTCTATTGAAATACATGTGTTGTCGAACATGGTATCATAGTGAATTTGAATACCCGCTCTCATTGTTGATCGACATATTGAAGTCATCTTGTCGTATCTCTGTGTTCTTACATTTACATACATTTTTGGGTAGAGAGGACTATTCCATTACATTTAGAGTGCTTCTTTCCAATAGAAACACTTTTTGTTTCACTGAAAAAGGTTTTTGTTTTCCCAAGACATGAAAATTTTAGTCAGATCCAGAGATATAAACCTCGAATACGCCCTTTCAATTTTTTACAAAATTAATGTTTTGGTTTTATTTTGTTTTTATTTCTTATTTCTAGATTGCAATTTTTTTTAATATGTGTACGTTTTTTTCTCTGTTCTCTATGAAATCTTTGAAAAATAGAAACACGTTTTCCTATCTACGCATTTTGTTTGTTGTGTGCTCTGTGCGATCTCGCTAAATTAGAAACAGAGGGAAAATTTACATTTTACAAGTTAACCAATATCTAACCTTTGGTGTTGTTGGGGAACAATTTTTTGTGTGTGTGAATGTATTAAAATACATTTTTATTGATCATGCACTCCAAGGCCATACTCAACAACAACAACATCAATCCTATTTCTTAAGCCTATAATGTGTTTTCCACTAGCTCACTTAGTTGAAAGTTACTTTACTTAGTAAGAGTTCTTGAGTTCAAGTAACTTTTCTGTTAACGTTTTTTTTTTTAATTCCATGCATTCATTGTAAAGTGCATTTCACTTAATTATAAAAGTGAATCACTATTTAATAACTTTAATATTTTATTTAAGGTTATTTTTTTCATGCAACTTTAATTTACAAAGTAACTTCATTGTAAAAGTGATTCCCTCTTATTTTATAAAAGTGGGTTTCTTCATAAGTAACTTATTTAAAATTGAGCCTACACGCATAGTTAGGATAAGAATAAACACGTGGACCAAATTCTACTTTCCAAGTGGTTCTTTGATTCTCGTTTATTCATTTTTTCAAAAGGGAATAAATTTCACGTCTGAAGTTCATTTTTAGTGTTGTTTTTTTTTTAAAACCCCTATTTTTTCAAGAGCTTTCCATACAGAGCACAAGTTTTATATTTTAAATCCACATTATCTACATATTTAATATGGATTATCCCAATGATATTTTTCTTACCAATACCAACTCCTTATCATGGAAATCACATATGTAGGATGTATTAATAAGTAAAGGAATGTATTGGATTACCTTTGGAAAAGAACAAGAACCCATTGATGTTGACAAGTATTCTAATTGGGGTAATAGGAATGATGAAGAAAGTAGGCCAATTGGAATGTCCATATCTTCTGATTGAAGGTTTCACCTTCAAGGAAATGAAGGCCTAGATAAATCTTCAAAAAAGCTTGAAGTTTTGTTTGGTAAAAAAAATATTATTCAATCCTACCAGTTGGAAAATTAGTTAATAAATTTAATTCCAAATGATTTTCCTTGCATTTAATATTACTTATCTAAGTTCAAAATAGTTAGAATTGTTTGTATAGAATTTCAACTAGATCTGAAGGAAAATCGATGTATATATGTTATTATTGCTAATCTTGGCAGTGCATATTCCATTTTTATATCCACCTTTTATGTCGCTAGAGAATCTCTTGGGAGTGATTATAAAAATCCCACTCTCAATTCTTTTTCTAATGCTCTGATTTCAGATAAGCATAAGTTTGTGCAACTTGGATTGATCAACATTGCAAGTACATCCAACAAAGACTTAGTGGTCGAGAAGAAAGATAAATCCAAGAATCCCAAGAAGAAACATCCTCACCACAATAATAAGAAAAACAAGGGTCCCAAACCCTCTCTTCCATATTCTTCTCTTAATGGTGACAAGGAGAAAAATCCACTAGTAATAATACTAGTGACAAATATTGTGACATTTTTGGGAAATATGGTCATGTGCATTCTAATTTTTTTTAGTATATGGAAACATTAGAAGAAATGATGAAGAAGTACAACATCAATATTGATTCCTCCTATTTTTCTTCTTCTCGTGGACATGAACTTTCTACTCTTGGTTTATCCTTCAATTCAACTTATACCTCTTATTTTGATGAGTGGCTTATTCATTATGGAGCATTTTATCATATGGCTAAGGATAAATTCACTATTTTATTCTCTAAATGAATGTAACACCAAGAAAATATTTTTTGGTGCTGGTATATATCTTACTGGTGTAGGGTCTAGAACAATTCAGGTAGATAATGGTAATTTCAATGGTTTATTATGTGTTACAATTATTTCCTACAACTGTTTATCAATGTATGAAATCACTCATTTAGGTGAAGGTAAAACCGTAGATTTTACTGAGTTTTGTTGCATTGACATAGACAGGTGCCATTGACTCGGTTTTACTGAGTGTGCAAGATTTTGGACTTTGAGGATACAGAGGCATCATTGGAACCCCTTGGAATGTGGATCGAGTCAGGGAGTGAACTACTGGGGTTTGATTATTTTATATGTGATGTTAGTGCATTTGATTAGATTATATGGTTATGGATATAATTCTGACATGATTCATTGATGATGCAGGCTAACGATAGCTTTCCAACTAGACTCACATGTGGAGTAGAGGGGACACACAGGACTACCAGATATGTTGAGGGAGAGGTGTGGACAACAACCCTGCCACAACCTACTAGCACTCCCTCCGTGGCTTGAACTGTAGGTTAACGATTACCTAGTTCGAGAGGCCCCACGTTTCCATGAGAGAATACTGTGAGAGTCACTCACGATGATTCTAAGGGGCATGTAATAAGGCAAGGACCTTATTCCTTAGAGGCCCTTAGTCTCCCACAAAATCACCAGGTGGAGTATTGACTCTAGGGGCTTTTGATGTCTACCAAGTTAGTCAAGAGGCAAGTGATTCATCCTGAATGTCACATCATGCAAGAAAAATGGAAAGAGTCGAGTGGCACCCTTGGAGCAGGTAGTGCATCTTGAAGGGCACGTCGCGCAAGAGAAACATAAAGAGGCGAGTGGCACCCTTGGAGCACCTAGTGCGTCTTGAAGGGAACATCGCATTGTTATTTAATAATTAGATGAACATATATGCCTTTGGGATGAATAACATGTTAAAGGATATTTAAAACTTTTCCTCTAATAAAATGTCGCCCAGCCTAGAAAAATAAAGTCTAGGTCTAAATTTTACTCGTGGTAAAATTTTATCTATTTTTTTAAAATATATATATATATATATATATAATAAATAATAATGATAATCTTCTTTAATCTTGTGACAAGAAGGGGGTAAGAAATTAAATTGATTATAAAAAAAAACTTTTGGGATAAAACTTAAAAAGGGGAAATAATTGTTTTACTATATTATGCTAATTAAAAAAATTATTCATTAAAAGGAAAAAGGGAAAAAGGGTAAGTTTCTACACATGCATTTTTTGAGTTTAATTAGAAAGGGGACAGAGGGAAATATAAAATAATTAGGAAACTAAGAAAAAGTGGGAAAAATAAAAAGAAAGGGGAAACACTAGGAAAAAGAAGATAGTCCAACTTAGTAAGGTATCTACCATTTAAGAACTTTTTAATTTAAACTCCACTAGTAAATTAATAAGGGGGGAAGTCATTAAAACTTGTAAGGCGATATGGGGACACCTAGGAATGATTCTAGGAGTGCCTTTAGGTGAGTGAGGGAAATAGGGGTAATTAATTAATGAATGAATTTAATTTATGGAGGATTGAAGGGGATGGGTGACACATGTACGGGGAGGATTTTTATGAATTAAATTATTAAACATTAAATAAAATGGGATTTTGGGAAATTAAGGGACTTTGAAACTCTATATAATGGAGAGAGGAGAATGATGATAGATCTCTTCTGTTTACGTAACATTACACTGTATAAATATCTACTTTACTAACTTAGCTTGTGGGAGTTGGGGTACCCAACTCGGTGAGGAGTGGTAGCTCGGCCTTGCGAGGTGAGATGGGAGCTAGATGATTCTTTGGTTAGTGTCTGTTGCCCCTTTTCAACTTGGGGGGATAAGGGGGAAGTAGAGTACCCCTAGCATTGGCTGGGAGGTACCGGTGAAGTCTCATCAGTCGGCAAGCGGGAGTTGCATGGAGCATGCAAGACATCAACTCAGAGTGGGAAATTGGGTAATGGTATGCTTCCTTTATTTCTATGTGGTAGATGGTTAGTATGATTTATGGTTTCAATTATGTTTTCCTAATCAAGTAAAGAATATGATAGTCCTAGCGTTCTAGTTGATGACCGAAATTTCCCCATAGCCTTAGCTTGATGTTGATTGATTTTCCATGGCCTTCGATCCCTGCATGTCTTCATCATCCTAAGGTTTATTGATTGCGATGATTGTGGTTTATTTTTTCCTTTGTCCCTACCTCATCAGTCCGCGCCTAAGAAATCGACAAGGAGGTTGATCTACGGTCGTCGCTTCGACGTTAATAGACCTATGGATCTCAACGCCCTACTTTTTTGTGTGTTGATGATGAGCGAAAGATGTTCCTATTAGCCATCTACCTATGTTGTTGTCCATGGTTGATTGTTGTCTTGTGCCTTCTAGCAAGCACCTCTACGTATGGATGTCTTGTCTCCTTCTCGGTTTATCTTTGCGTTGGTTTCTTGTTCTCCGTGCCTTGAGGGATTAACCTTGAATTTAACTTTACGTCTTTGTTGGATAAATCAACACTACGTTTTTACTAATTGCTAGAAACTTAAATCTACATTGTGATCCCTCCCGACACTTAACTCTACGTTTATTTTTATTGATGAAAATCATCCCCTGTGATTGATTGATTGTCTCTACACCTCGTCTCTATGACTTCTTGGCATACTATCGTCACATATTTTGGTTTGGCTTTGTTTTATGTGTTGACAATCGTTTTATTTCTGGGTGTTTTTCCTGGCATGATACATAGAAATCGCTTCATAATGAACATCCAGACCATTGTTAGACATAGAATTGATAAGAGGTAGAAAATGTAATGACCGAAAATGTTCATTAAGAGACCCCAAAATTGGTATTTCCGCAATTTATATTTATTCCTTAACTATATTTTCATAATTATTTTGACTAAAATCCCTTATATATTGACCGCAATGAGGACTGTGATCTACTTATTTATTTTCTTCATGTGTGACTTCATATATGAGTGATTTTTATACATGTGCGACGTCATGAATGAGTGAATATTTGAGGAGCAAGTTGATAGTTTAAACACAATGTTTTTTCTTATTTACTGTTGACGGTGAATAATAAATCCATTTTGGTGTGCGTGTACAATGTTTTCTAATTTATTGTTGACGGTGAATAATAAATCCATTATGGTGTGCCTATACAAGTATTTTTCTTATTTATTTATGAGGGTGAATACATTTCCGTCTAGTGAGTTGTTGGCATAGTGATTTTATTTTAAATGATGACGGCAATGCAGTGTCCATTCTAGTGCATTTTTTCATTGTGATCTTCTTTTAAATGTCGACGGCAATGTAGTTTCCATTCTGGTGCGTTTTGTCCAATGATTTTCCTTTTGAATGATGTCGACATGTGGTTTCCTTCTAGTACGTTGTGCACAACGATTCTGGTATGTTTGCACAACAATTTTTCTTGTGTCTTAATGACAACAATGTAAATCCCCTACTGGTGCATTTCATACAATGATTCCACATGTATCCTTGAAGGCATGTTAGATTAGTTGACTGCATTGTTGTTTAATGACCGCAAGTTGCCTTTTAATGATGATTGTGTTTGTTGTTGAATGGCCATTTTTTGCCTTAATGTTGACCACGTCTTTATATATTCTTGTGCATTAAATTTGTTGAAGGTGTTTTTCCAACATGATGCTCATTGAGGAAATCGAAATATCTATTTGAGCCTGCATTTTTGTTGAGCCCGGTTAACTGAAAATAAAAAAATGGGGCATAATGAATGTGACTACGATTTGTAACCTTAACGCCTTACCCCTGTTGTGACACTACAATTTACTGAGAAACCATACCTTTGTTGGCTTGTATGATTGGCTATGACACCCTTACCTTCTCTGTGTTTTCCCCATTCCATTTTATTTGACCGCCAGTGCATATTTTGAGTAAGATGTATCATATATTCAGTGGCACTTTATTTTAGATCACTTGGTGACTTTTCAACTACACTCATTCCGATTTATTTGACAACCATTGTGTAATTACAACATAGTTTTACAGTCATGGTAATTCACAGTTACTTTACACAACAACTTCTCACCTTTTAGACAACCAGATATTGGATTCTACTTGAGTTTTACTTTTACTTCTGAGTTTTACTTTACCTAGAAGCAAATCTTATTTAATACATATGGCAGTAAATCTTATTAAGTGCATATGGCAGTAATTCTCATTTAATACATAAGGCAGTAAATCTTATTAAATGCATATGGCAATAAATCTAATTATATGTATATGGATTTAGTTTCTCATTGAATGTATATGGCGTAATGACATTGTCACTTCTTAGAAGAGTCTTTTTTTTAATGTTCATAGACATTTGTCATTTGGTGCGATTAGTATAGATAGACAACAGTATGTAATTTAAGGTGTTGATAAGCATTTCATTGTAGCATTCTGCCTTGAAATGGTTAATGTTGTCTTATGATGTCATTGCTAGTAAGATTGTAATGTTGGAATTAATTTAGAATTGCCCAAATTAATTTGAATTTAATGATTAAATGAGATTGGTGAGTCTTGACTAAAGAGAAGATACACTTGCTAAGTTAGAGTGAAATTAATGATAAAATTAAATTGTAATTATCCACATCAAACTAGATGAATGGGTTGGGTTGGGTTGTTGCTTGGTCATGTAACAACTTGTGTTTTCTTCTTGACGTCACCATGCGTCTCGTCGACCCGTTGTTTGGGGTGTGGGTGAAGTCTCCTTGTTCATTCTTTCATCCTAGCATGTCAGATTTATCTAGAGTCCCTTGTCCAGATAGGATGTGTTGTGCCAAGTTATGGACACATATATCACATTGGGACGACATGATTCTTGATGAGGGGATCATGGCACACCGTATTGGATAGAAGCAAACAAGAACTTGGTTGGAGTCGGTGCATTCTGTGTGGGTGTTGTCGAGCATTGTAAGATGCTTTTGGTCCATGGGTAGAACGCCCTCTTGCATTGGGTTCGCACGCATTGAGGTTCTTTTCTTGTTCGTCAAGGTTGTTGTGTCAGGAAGGGGATGTTGTCCCTTAGTTTGTAGGCATGTTTTGTTTGCATCGGGAAGGTAGTCGTTCCTCCTAGTTGTTCTATGCATGTTTTGCCCAGTTTCCCTTACGCTAGTGCATGGAGTCATTTTTTCCCATCACCTAGACTGCGTGTTTGCGTTTGTCTCCACTGGTGTGGTTAAACTGTTGTCGTCATCACTAGCTTGCCTTCCAATCAAGAAAAAAAAATTGCACTTTTTCTTCGCTTGTAGTCGTAACAATGGGGTAGTTACAGATTTAAACCATGCAAAGCCTATTTGAGAATATATGGTAGTAGAAAACACTTTAAACCATGGAAATCCTATGTTGGTATGAACTTCACTAAAAGGAATAATTTTTCACTATCTACCAATTTCCTTTCAGAAAACTTGTGTTTGCTTTTGGAAGAAGGTAACCAATGTGAGATTCAAAGGAGGAGGTATGCATTCAAGCATTGTATTTTAGACATGCCAAGAAACAACACGTACCCCTTGTACAACTCAGATAACATGTATGAAAGTGAATTACATTAGTAAAACGATTTGCAAACTATGGTTTAGTACTATTCACATAAACCCACATTTTTGTAAGGGTCAATGATTCACGAGACTTTACGCAACGTTGTATTAATTTCCTTAACTTTGTTAGAGAAGATATATTAATTACAATATGCAATTTAATTCTAATGAATAACACATCTAAATAAGTTTAAATGAAAATCAACTTAATTATTAAAATGGAGATTTTAAATAATTTCAAATTTTAAATGAAAATCAATTTAATCATTAGAATGGAAATATTGGTATATATATGATATTATTATTATTAAAGTGTTATTACAACAAGTGGAAGATATGTTTAAAGTGTTATTTAAAAAATGAAAAAAAAAATACCACTGAAAGAGGTCAATGTTCTCAAATCTAGGATAGAAGGGATGTTCAACTCTTCTTTGATTGGTGCAATAGTAATAAAAATAAAATTCTCACGATAGAAGAGATATCCAACTTAATTATAGGTCATGTTTATACAATAAAATCTTGAGATAGAAGAGATGTTCACCTCTTTTTTGGTTTGTGTGATAATGATAAAATAAAATGCTCAAATTGATGTGACAATAAAATAAAACCTTAAAATGGAAGAGATGATCAACTCTTCTTTAATTTTATCATAGTCACTAAAAAAATGCTCAAATCTAGAAGATATATTCACCTCAAAGTTCATATACCCTTAATAAAATAAAATCTCAAAATGAAAGAGATGTTTGTAACTCTTCTTTAATTTTGAGAATAATAATTAAAAAATATATATTCAAAATAAAAGAGATGTTCAATTCAACTTTTTTTTTTGTTTGTTAATTTGTGCGGGACCTGTTGGCACGCGATTAACCTGTGGCTTGAGAAACCGCGACTCAGGGGCATCTAAGCCGTCAAAATCACCCGGGGATCGCACCCGGCCTGAGCCACACCAACCCTTAACATG
>ML807230.1:108110-133380 GCA_009831015.1 Picea engelmannii
TATTTTTGTTTCTTAAAAACATAAGTTTAATAATAGATACATTGTTGGAGGAAAAAATAACTCATGATCATTCATTTCATGTTTAAGGAACATATTGTTAAACAATTGTCAAATTGACATATCAAATCTTAATAAAACAAATTTGAAAAATAGTCATTGGAAAGCTAACAAAATTCTTCACAAGTTTTGTTTTTACTATAAAGTAAAATTCTAAATAAAAAAAATACTTTTGTATGTCGGAAGTTGAAGAACTTGTGAAAATACATTTTTTTTCTCATAAAACAAGCAAAAGTGTTACCCATCTTCATGATTTTACCCATCTATCATGTTTATTTCCAAACCCATGATGTGTAGCACACTAGGAATGGTTATACTCCTCCCATCCTGCAGGGTCAGTAGAAAGTTTCCTCATCCGAATTATTTTTTTGTCGATTCATCCCCCAAGAACACATATTCTCCTTCATATTGTTCATATTCACAGAACCATTATCTATGTGGTGTCATATGATAGTATGATTCTAATTCGATCAGCCAAGGATATTTATCTTGTACTGGTCGACGCCAGGTACACATTTCCTCCCTTATCTGGAGTCGTCTTTCTCTCAGTCGGATTTTGTTCCCTTTGACTTGTAGTCCCTGTTGTAATGCCCAAATTTACCGCATTTCTAGCATCTTTTTGTTGTCAATTTAACCAAGAGTTTATATTTACCCTTCGACTTGGACTTTCTACCAGAGAATTTTTCTTTATCTTTGTCGAACGGTCCACCTCTCACCACTAATGCATCTTTGTTTGATCCTTCTCTTTTATTCTGACAATAGAGATGAAACCATGTCTTCTAACAATAATGTGGTTGAATTACTCCCTATATCCATGACTAAGTTATCCGAGGAGTCTGGAAAAGAACATAATAGGATAACACATTTCTCCTCCTTAGTGATTTTAATATCCACATAATATAACTCACTTATAATGGTATTAAACACATTTAAATGCTCACTCAACGAGCTTCCCTCACTCATCCTCTAAAGATACAACTTCTTTCTAAGGAAAAACATATTTAGTAGGGATTTTCACTGATACAAGCTCCCCAACTTGTCCCGTAGTTTCTTGCCTAAATATTCACCCTAGACATTTAGTAGTACCGAATATGAAAGACAAAGTCAAATCGTACTTCTTGTCATTCACTCAAGTTCCTCCCATTCTTGCATGAGCATGTAGGAATAGTACAGATTGTTTCCCATTGTTTTGGATCTACAAGGAAATCTTCAATTTTAAGCTTTGAAAGCTCAAAATTATGGCCATTGAATTTTTTGATCTCTATCCTCAAGCTACTCACCATTCTTTAAGCACAATCTGTAAAAATTTCTAACTTACGACTCTTGTTGTACTTAAGTTTTAACTTAGATCAAAGGTTGCTAAATGAAGCTATGATACCACATGTTACGAAATGATGAACACTTCCACACTAAACCTAGAAAAGTAGAGGAAGAAAGATTTAATCAATAAAGTAAATGACAAAGAAAATACATAATACACATAGATTTTACCGTGGAAACTCAATTGAGAAAACCAACATTCCTTGAGTGTTTTGCTCTTTTATTGTCTTATTCTTTTAGAACAAAAGATTGCATACCTAACCTTGACCTACATCTATAACACAATCGACATCATACCTTCTTGCTTTACACAAGAACAACCCTATAGCAAATTCGACTTACATCTACATGACCAACAACCTCTAAAAATATTTCTCTATAGATTATATTTTACAACATTACAACATGCCTTAATTATAAGCTTTATAGTAGGAAAAACCCTAAAGAAAGGCGCCCAAAAAAGGTTACAAATACTTGCAAATCATCGGCTACAAATCCTACGAATCTCAGGATTATGTTACAGTCGACTTGATTTTCGAGTCGACCTTCTTTTGGTCTTCAGTCAGTTTCCATGCGCCTGCCTGTAGGCCTCTTGTCAGTTGACCTCTTCAACTTGTTTTCATTTTCTTCGACTTCAACTTTACTTGATTTATCCACCTCGACCTTCGATTTGCTATCAATTTTTTCGACTTCAACTTTACCTGATTGATCTACCTCAACCTTTGACTTTCAACGCAAAAAATATAACAACCCAACAATTTATTGATGATGATAATTGTGACAATGATGGTGCTAATTAATGTTAATTAAAATAAAATTTTATTTATAAAACCTAAAAAAAAAATATTACTTGACTTTAGAATTTTATTCTTAATAAAAATCTGTAGAAACAATTAAAAAATCATTCCAAGATCACTCTAACTACTAACTAATATGTAAAATCACTCTCATTAATATGTAAGAGTATATTTAACCAGATTTTAAACATTTTTACTATGTAATAGTAGTCATAAAGATAACAAGTTTGACACTTCGTGAGACCTTGTGAGTTTTAAGGTGCAAACAATAGCGTCGTGTCATGTGGTCCAGGCTACGAGACGAATAGAGATTTCTCATAATAGCGCCATGCCATGTAATCCGAGCTCTGAGAGTAGAGATTTCTCATTATTACTCGCAGCTATAGACAGCTGCGAGTAAAAAATATTAAATTAAACCTTCCATTATATAGTATAAATTGCATTTTTGACAGAACTATAGACAAATTCTATGCATAAGAGAATCAGAAATAAAAATGCCTTCGTTAAATGGCATTCTCATAAATAATAAATATACAAGTAAAACTAACAGAACGTAAATAAGACTGAAAGCCTAAAATGATTAGGGTTTACAATTTTTGTGTGAGAGGTTTATTTTATAGTTCATGTTAATTAAAGAATGAAAAATTATTTTTTTAAGGTCAAGGTTAAGTTATTTGACTGGTAAAGTTTATCGAGGTATACATATCCTACTCTTTCTTCATTTAAACTTGTGACCTTTCATTAAATTACTCAAGTTATATTAAATTACAATTTTTGTGTGAGAGGTTTATTTTATAGTTCATATTAATTAAAGTATGAAAACTTATTTTTTAAAGGTTAAAGTTAAGTTATTTGATTGGTAAAGTCTACATAGTTATACATACTCTATCTTTTCTCCATTTGAACTTACTACCTCTCATTAAATTATTCAAATTATATAAATAAGAAAAATAATAATAATTTATTTTTAATTGATATATGAGATCTCACAACCCGACTATTTGATAAGTAAAACCTACAAAAGTATACACAGAAGTTGCATGTGAACAGATGGACTTGATAAATTACCAAACAAATCCCATGGTCAGAAAAGGGATTCAGAGCAGGCTCCCTCCACAACTTTCAGATGGAATGGCCACATATATGCAGCGTCTGTGAATAAAGTTGAGCCAAGAGTGGCATCATAGAAACAGGGAATGTCGTAGACTTTTGAAGCATAAAAGACACGAAAGCGTGTGTGCAATGGCGGTTTGTGGCAGGCCCTTTGATTGTTTGTGGATACAATTGTGTATATGCCTCGTCCTCGCATTCAGATAACGAGTAATAAGAAAGAAACAAAGGTTGACTTCATCCATAACGTGCTTTCATGCTCACACTCAATAAAAATTGTAGCTTTCATGCTCACTCTCAATAAAAACTAAGTACTTATAAAATCTATGTAAATAGATGGGCTGTGTTTTTTTAACATTGGGGGAATTCTTAAAGATTTATCATAATAGGTTAATATATCCACATTGTGGGAATTGAACTAGGATGGGGAGGATAACAAACATGTTAAAGGTTAGGTGATTGTGGATACCATAAGATCTCTATTTGGTAGGGTGAGCTATATTTAAATGGTATGCTATGTAGTTAATAGATAGTAATGATTGGTTGACATTGGGTTTTTCTTCTTAACTATTTCCCATTAGTAAAGAGCTCATTTTCCTAGAATATAAAAAACCAGGATAAGAGCCTAAGACTCAAAGACATCTAGCAAGAGTGGAAGTCTACTCACTTATAAACTACCAATAAATTATTTCAACTTTCAAGTGGCAATGTTTTGTCTATAAAGAGTGATTTAGTTGAATATCAAGGCCTTGAGAGTGTATCAACAGATTTTAGTATAATGTTAGTCTAGTATCCTGAGTTTGTCTTATTTTTCCTACTTTCAAAAAATAAGATGAAAGAGAGATTTGATATTTACACACAATAATAAGATGAAAGAGAGATTTGATATTTACACATAATATCTTATGGTGTTTATATATCGCTTTGCAATGTGAAACTCCCACATATTTTGTAGATCTTCTCACAACTAGTCTTTATGACAAGTTCTTCTTTTTAAAAGTTGCAGAGGAACTTTAAGCATGATCATGATAGATTGTGTGTAAAGGAGATTTACAAATAGAGTGTGGTGAAGGTGTGTTTTTCTTAAGAGCTAGGAGAATCGGTAACTTACCTTCAATCTCAAGGGTTTACCCTTCTAGCTTTATCACAATGGGTCAACATATTCACTTTGGGAATCGAACCCAAGTTAGGATGATAAGAAACATGCTAAAGGTTAAGTGATTGTGGATACCACAAGATCTCTATTTGATAGGTTGAACGATGATTAAATGGTATACTAGCTAGTTAGTAGATAGTAATGATGTGTTGAAATTTAGTTTTTCCTCTTAATTATTTCTCATTAGTAAAGAGATCACTTTTAGTAAACATAAGAAAACATATTAAGAGTCCAAAACCCAAAGGCATCTAGCAAGAATGGAAGTCCACTTTATTATAAACTCTCCCTTACAAAGTATCAATAAATTGTATCAAAAGATGCTAGTCTAATATCCTTGCCTTTAATGTATTTTTTGTACTTTAGAAAAATAAGATGAAAACAAAACAAGAAATTTCAAATTTACAAATAAAGATAATACTACATTTACATAGAAATATTTTTATAGTATAAATATAAATTCCATAACAAGAATAAAAAAGCATATCCATATCTACATAATTTATAAGCTATGTGTTTTACAAAGTAGAGTTGAGTGAGATTTCATATTTACAATTGTCCAACCTATAGAACACTATTAGAAATGACATATCAACAAACTTAACTAACTACTATTTGATGGATAGCAATTAGATGTTACTGAGTCAATTTTTAGAGCTTAGTGTGTTAGAGGTTAGTAAAATATATTGGGTAAGTGAATTAGTTTGTTGGTGTGTTAATAAATTAATGGGTTGAGTTATTATGTTAATGAGTTACTGAATTAAGAGTAATAGGTTATTGGTTAAATGTTAATGTATTAATTAGGTAATGGTTTAGGGTTAGTAATTAATAAGCTATTATTATTGAGTTGGTAAATTATTTGTTAATTAAATAATTAAGTTATGGATTAGTGATTAATAACTTAAAAATTATTAAAAAATGAAATTAACTAAGAGTTAATCATAAGATAGTATGTTAAAGTAGTATTATATTTTGTGATTCCTAATTTATTTATAAAGGATTTTAACTTCATCTTTTTAAATAATAAAATTTATTTTAATATTCAAGTTGGTCATATAATTTTTATTTTTTTTAATAGGGATTAAGTTTTTTTTAATGATGTTATTTTTAAGATGACAATAATATATAAATATCATTATTTTTATAATAAAAAATAATCTATAGATAAAGAAATATATAATTTGAATTGGTTTAATGGTTAAAAATATGTGTTTCTTTTTTAAAAGTTATAAAAGGAAGATAAAGTATACATACCTTTAAAAATATACATGGTATGTATATCTATACAAACTTTAACAATCAAATCCTTAAGTGAAAGAGATCCTTATCTGATCACATCCTTTAGTTTTCTATAATAACATCTTCTAAACGACATAAAAATGCTAAAAAAAAACACTTTCCTCATGACATGAAAATGGAGAGGACTAAAGAAGAAAGGACGTTCATTGAATAGGTTGTAACTTGGGTTTAATATTTTTTTAAATAAAATTATAAACATTAAAATAAACTCAATTGAATAGGTTGTAACTTGGTTTTAATATTTTTTTAAATAAAATTATAAACATTAAAATAAATTATGAAGTTAATATTTTTTAAACAAAATTGTTAATATTAAAATATACGATCTTAGTACTTTTGAAATTTTTATCTTTTATTATATTAAAATAAACGATTTTAKTACTTTTCAAATTTCTAACTTTTATTAMGTYAATAGGGGTTTAGTGCTTAATAAGTTTTCTATGGACARGATTAAATATGGTTAGAATATTCTTARTAGTCACACAAAATAAATGGCTGTGATTCCAATCATTAACTTCCTAGCTATTATAAAGACATCAGTTTATGTGTTTATTTTTTTACATTTACCTAATCATATTTAAAAATCACTTTGATAGCTAATTGATTGCCACGTAAGTGATTAACATAAATTAAAATACTAACACTAGATAAATGATGCCCAACAATTTATTTATTAATAAATAATAAGTAGTTATTTTGCTACTGTACTAATTATAAATATATAAGTTATAAATATATAGTATTTTCATAACTCTTCTAAATAATTGCTTTCAACTTATATCAAAATTTTGAAAATTGCGACTTTGCTATGTGATGTCACGATTTACAATTATTTTGAAAATTCATTTATTTGATTACTTTAACATTCCGTAACTAAAAATACAAAAATGTAAATGTTACTGATTTAGGAAGTAAATAATTTATAAAAAATTAAAATATTTTATAAATCACAATTTTTAATTTAAATAAAAATTTAAATTTTTATTAGAGTAAAATTAGAGATCTGACAACGAAGTTTGTTTTGAAATAGATTGAATTTATCTACTGAATTATATTTATAAAATGATGAAAAAAAAATTATAAATTTATAAAATGTTGAAAAAAAAAAATTATAAATTTTACAACTTCTTTTAGATGGAATGAAATGGCCATCACCAATACATGAACATGATGGAATGGAAAAAATTTCAATATGTGACAATCAGGTGCGTTTTATAGCTGGATTAGGTGGAGATGATGTATTATCTGCTAATAAAGTTGAGCCAACAATAGCATCATAATAAAAATATTTAACTGATGCCATTGTAACAACTCACTCTTGCACACATTGAGAAGACTTATTCTTTGAGGACACTTGCGTGCAAGTGATCCGGTTCATTATACGATTGACTGATTTGATTATGATTATGAGATATTGTGGATCTGATGATATGTTATTTTTGTTGTATTTACATCGACATGTGTTATTGAGTGGGTTCTTTTGAGTGTGCAGGACTTGAGACATTAGAGGATGTGATGCATCGATGGATCTCCTTGGCCTTCAGATCAAGTCAGGGAGTGGACTGATATGGTTGAATGTTTTATATATTACATATGTGACGTATGCCTAGATATTATGATGTCAATTGTTATAGCTAACATGTTTGGTTGATGGATGCGGGTTGACGATAGCTTGCCAACCTGACTCACATTTGGAGTAAAGGGGTCACGCACGAAAACCAGAGACATTGAGGGAGAGGTGTGGCAACAACCTTTCCACAACCTACTAGCACTCCCGTCGTGGCTCGAATTGTAGGTTAACAATTACTTAGTTCGAGATATCCACGATGTTGTGAGGGGAAACTGTGACAGTCTCTCATGAGGATTCTAAGGGGCATGCAATAAGGTAGGGTCCTTATTCCTTAGAGGCCCTTAGTCTTCCACCAGATCACCTAATGGAGTATTGACTCCAGGGGTTTGACATCTACCAAATTCATTCAAGAGACGAGTGACACCCTTGGATCATTTAGTGTGTCTTGAAGGGCACGTCGCACAAATAAAACAGAAAGAGGTGAGTGGCACCCTTGGAGAACACAGTGCGTCTAGAAGGAAACATCGTGATTTTAACTGTGGTAAGTTTATAAACCTAGTGCCTATCAAACTGTATCTCCTTAGGACCTGGTCAGCCTTAAAATAGATGATGGTATGAGTAAAGTTTAATAACTAATTGTTCCCTTAAAATCTATCGCCCAACCTAGTGAAATTAAAACCTAGGTCTAAGTTGAACATGTGAACAAAGAAAAACTAAATAGACATGTAACAACAAGAGGGGTAAGAAATTCAAACTTTAATTATTAAAATAAAAATTATAATGGAGGATTAAATTTATTAAAAGGATAAATGGTTATTTTTGTCTAAACTTGGTAATTTTGAATTTAGTTAAAAAGAAAAAGGGGGAAACTTAAAGAAAAGGGGAATGTCTAACTTAGTACAGAATCGAGCCTTTGGAACTTTCTATTTGTGAACTCAACTGGGCTTAAATAAGGTGTAAGTCATTTAAGAAATGTAAGGGAATAAAGGGGCACCTAGAAGCGTTTTTAGGTACACTTCTAGGTGGGTGAGGGAAATAGGAAAATTTAATTAATTAATAAATTGATATTCTAGTGCAACTAAGGGATCAGGTGACATGTGTATGGGGGAGGTTTGTCCTAATAATTTTAATAAAAAGAATATAATGAGGGTTTGGGAAACTAATGACTAAGAAAACTCTATAAAAAGGATGGTGGATAAGGTGTATGGATCGCATCTAGTATGTGTAAGGTTACGCTGCCTGAATTTATCTTAACTGAATTTCTCTTGTGCGAGTTGGCATACCCAGCTCAGATAACGAGTGGTAGCTCGACCTTGCGAGACAAGATGGGAGCTAGCATTTTCTGGTATTGTGTGTGTGCCCCCTTTACGAATCGGGGGGCTCAAGGGGAAGAAGATTACCCCTACCATTAGCTAGGAGGTACCAGTGAGGTCTCATCGGTTGGAAAGAGGGGGTTGGACAGAGCGCACACGCAGGACAGGGACATCGAGTTCTTCGCCTTCAAGTTCAGTATGCATGTGTAATTTGCATTGTAGTTTGGTCAATTTTCTATATGTGAATATTAATAATGATGAATATGGTAGTGAATTACCAGCACTTTAATTAAAATTTGTTGAGATTATTGTTTAAAGAAATAAAAACCGTTCAGTTCGTAAAATGATTTTGGTTGATTGCTTGATTACGTTCCCTACCTCTCTGGAGATCCTTTCATTTCCAACCTGATCCCCTTCCTTTACCCATTTGATTTGGTGTGTGCAGTTTTTGTTAGTTGATTTATTTTTAATATCTCTTATGCCTTGAAGTTGTGACGAATCCAACACTAGGCTTAAACCCAAGCTCCACACTTTTCCATATATTTTTACTAAACTCAATCTAAACCCGACCAAGTGTTATTGACTGGCCTAACTAAAGAACCCTTGAAGATGTTTTTACATTCTGATTATTCCATGAAATCCCAATGCCTTTGTGCTCCAAGGCTTGTTATATCCTTTGGTTGGGGAGATGGTCGTTACCAGATTATTGGGATGTTATTGGCTTACTTACCTAGGTATGTATTTTTTTCTTTTCGCCTGGAGCCTGTAGCCTACTCCTTATATAGGCGATGTTCATGAAATCAAGCATCTTGTTTGGGGAAATACATTTTAGTGATCAATCTTTTCATAGAACACGTCTTAGTTTCGTAACCAATATTTACCTCGTATCCATATAAGTAGAGATGAGATGTGGCTTAGCTAATGCGACCAATGATATCACTGTAAGTGAATCATAAGGGTTACTACTGATCCCATTGAAATTCCGTAGTGTGTAAGTGTTATGAGTGATTATTTGCATGTGTCCATTAAATATTAATAAGGGTGATCAGAGCATCGATAGTTATGCGCATGACCTGTGAACGATCAACCAATTCAAGCGGTTTCTTTGAACGATGTTAACTATGCTCTTAATTACTGATACAAGCTAACCAGAGGCATGTCTGACTGTTTATTCCTCACTGGCAACATTCAACAGGAATCTCAGTCCTGTAGCAGCCTTCCTAGTCCTCTCTAGCGCCTTCCCTGTTGCACGAATCGTCCAGCGTAGCCAGCGATCCCGAATTTTGAGACCCACAGTTGCTTTTTGCCACATCGTTAATGACCTTGACGTGCAATAAGCTACTGTTACAACTTCTTTAATTTACCCTGGGGAGGCAGTGTTTTAATCAGACTGTCAGGACATTACCTTGTCCTCGATTAGAATTAACCAGCGATGTGTGTAATTACACAGAGATTTTAATTACTTTTACTTTGGTAAGCACAAAATCATAACTGGCTTATCATGTGGAATCTATTTGTAATTTCCTTTGGAGTATCTTTCAATCCTAACCTTGTGTTTCTATCCTTTTAGTCCGTTTGATTTCATTAAAGGTTGATCGATAAGATTGAATTTAGGAATAAAATAATCGATTCATGTTTTATTCCCAACTTTTGTTTTATTCCTTGTTTCATTGATCTAAAATGAAGTGTGTATGCCAGGGGGCTTAATCGCCTTTCCCTGCTTCATTTTTTTATAATCAACCTTATGACTAAATAAACACAAATTTATCATATCAATAAATATAGGATATTACCATAAAGTTAAATAATATATAATTACTTTAAATCAACACAATACATAAAGTAAATATATATAGCGAAATAAAATTTTCGATTTACTAAATGGTATCCTTCATGCCCTTATTCAGATACCTAATTCGATACTTCTTTTTCGTAAAGAGATTCATAACTAGAACATTCTTAAGGGTATTTTGATGTTTTCAATAAAGAGATTCATATCTAGCACAGTGTAAAGGGCATTTCTATGTTTTAACATGATCAGGGTAATTCTAACCTTTCAATAAAGAGAAATTCCCATCTAGAACATGATCCCTAGAAAGTAAATCTTAATGTTTTATAAGGGCAGTGTAAATCTTAATGTTTGGTTTTTTAGAAGCAACACATATAATGGAAGTATAATTTTTAATTGTTTTTGTTCATCTGTTTTGGAACAACGCCGTGTAATGGCAGGAAAATTATATTGTATCAACAGCGCTAGGTGCATTTGTAACTGCGCCAATAATGGCAGTGGAGATTGTAGTTGTCCTTAATGAATTTTTCAATTGTTTTTATAATTGGCACTAACTAAGTTATGCAGTGTTATAATTTAATAAAATCACTTTTATTTTATATTTTAAGAAAAACACTAATGTATTTTATTTTTAGGAAAAGGATTGTTGTATTTAAGTTAAGCTTTGTGATATTTTAGAAAGGCATTGTAAATATTTTAAGTTAAGCATTGTGAAATTTTAAGTAAGCATGGATTAGTCTTAGTATATTTTAAAATAAGGTAGGTAAGTGTTATTATATGTTCTTAACATTAGGTTGAGGTTGGATTTTCTTGGGATGAAGGTATAGATATGTTATGTTTCTCCTTGGTTATTATCACGCCTATCGCAATGTGGTAGCATGATTCTTGATGACGAGATCATTTTGTGCACTGATCGAGAGATGCGTATGATGACCCAGCCTTGGGTCATGAGCTTCCTGACGATGATGATTTTGGAATTGACGTACGGTGATTGTTATGTAATCGCATGATTTGTTTTTTTTTCTCTTGCCATGAATGTTCTAGTTCATGTTTCACCTTCATTGAAGTTATTGTGTTTGGATTGATTGATGTTTCCTTTAGCCTAGTAGGCATGGTCTTACTTATGATGGGCGGGAAGTAGACACCTCCTTGTTCCTCAGAATAGTCGCCAGCCTTGAGACCTTAAATGGTCAAAATCGATGGAAACCTAGGATTGAGTGTTGCTTATGTGTGTTGGAGGTCCTAAGCTTGCAGGGTAGGACAGGCGGGTAGTCATTTTTATTTTTGTCTGATTTATTTTCATATGTTGCATCCAGTTGCATGATGTTCTAGTATGACAGTTTGTTATGTTGTCTTTTGCCTAAATTGTGAGCATTGTGTTCATCGTCAAGTTGCATTGATTAACTGTTTGTCATTGTTACTTTCTTGTTTAAAAAATAAAATAAAATTTTCACTTGTTATGCATCACATGTTTTCATAATGACAGGGGTCGTTACAGCCATAAACTTTTGAAGAATAAGAAACACCAAAGCTTATGTGCTATGGTAGTTTCCTGCTGGCACTCTGATTGTTTTTTGGTACAATTAATTGTTTCTATGCCTCTTCTCATTCAAAGGATGAAAATAAAATTAAGAAAATAAAAATAGCTTGACTATTTCTTCTATAAGGTGTTTTAATATTAATATAGTGTGAATGGGGTAGGCTCTCATACACCAATTTGATATCTTGTTGTTACCTTAAAAATAGATGATGATGATTATGATAATGATGATTATTATTAAAGACTGTCTAATATTTTGATATTTTAGTGTCTTTCAAAATGTATCTACAAAGTAATATGCAATATGTTGAAGATGTTATATGGAAAATGTTTACATTATCATTATGATATATCCTAATATGATATATACATAATATAAAAATCATCATCTAGAGAGCTTAAAAAGGGATTTCAATTTTTTTCTTAAACACAAATATAATATTTACAGAAAAATAAATATAATATTTAGATGAAAATATTGTACACGATGTAGCAGAGTGGGCCTAATGTTTATGATGGGTGGACTAAATATTTTGAAGAAAAAAACGTTCTATTAGGATTAGACATAAAAGGATAATAATAAATAGGAGTTGGTTGGTTCTTTAGTGAAATTGATATTCTATTTCTTATTTGAACCTTGGAAACATGAAGAATCGAAGGCCTCCAAAATATAGTTATGTGTATTCATATTAGTATGTAACAACCCATATTAGGCTTAAAAAGAAAAAAACCCATATTAGGATTCACAAGGAGAACCCTTTGCTAGGAAAATTTAATGCTTGAATATGAACTAACCAAATTATTACATTAAGAAATGATTCCAATCATAATCCTCTATGACTAGATTAGGACTTTATTTTAGTTATTGAATAGAGAATAAACACCAAATACTTGGTTGAGAAATTGTCGAGGAAATAATTTGCAATGCTCCAATGAAGTTGAAATTCAATTGGATGACTTGTATTTAGGGGCTTGGTAGCGCCATTGTAGATTATGTGATATATATTTTTTAAAATAAATTGAATGATATTTGTATTAAAAAATGTTGTGCAGAGGAAAGCAATGGTCATACAAGGTCTTCAAAAATAGCTCACAGCCTATCCATATTTCTATAACCAATATAGAAAAGTTTGGATCTCTCTCCAAATAGATTAATTGATTGGCTATGCTAATCAAAAATTTTATATATTGTCGTGGTAACCATTTAACTTAAAAAATTATTTTCTTATAAGAGGAAGAAAAATCATATCTTGTTTAGGTCCTTTTCTACTACAGAGGTCCTTCCTCGATATCCATAGGTCTTGTGTCGCAATCTTCAATGTCATTGACAATAATACCTTTACGAGGAGATAATGTACCATGATTAATAGACGTCCATGATGAGTGGTAAGGGTAAGAAAATGTTTTTAACTTTTGGAATTTGAGCTCCATCACATCCATCTGTCGTGTTAAGGAAGCCATGGTGACTTAAAATTCCATCATTTTTTCTAAGAGTTGATGGAACATAGAAAAATTGTCCTGAGAAATATCCTCAATTTTCTTAAGAATCTTCTTAAAATCGCTCCAGGAGGGTTGCATTTTTACCCATTGTAACCAAAAAAACCTCCTTCCCTAGAGATACAAATCTAAATTTATGCAAATAACAGATGCAAGAATTTTAAAATTGTGAGAATAAAAAGCTCGAGAGAGATAACAAGCACTATTTGAACTAAGCACCAAGAATTGGAAAACAAAAAGAAACCTGTAAATATCATGACATAGAGTTGGCAAAAATAAAGACCCTTCCTCTAAAGACCGATACAATACCTTCAAAGACAATGACCATAACAACATTGACCCCCACTCACAACCACCAGTGGATCATAAAAGACACCTAGAACCCAACACTTGACCAATGGTAGAAACCCTACTAAACATCAATGATCCATGACTACAACACTCAAATTGCATAAAAACGCGACAATGAACATATTAAATTGAATGCTCAAACATGACTCGCTATCGAAAATTGTCAACACAAAGAAAGAGAGGCTCACCTATGTAATATCCAAGGCCCACCTAACCCCATTTATATTAATAACTCTACATTCCAAAATAGTGCCAAATATTTCCCATCAATGAGCTAGGGGGCTAATTTCTCTTTTTATGTGGAAAATTTTGAAGTCCTAAAATCCATCAACGAGAGACACTATGCAAGAGATTATTCCATCAAACACATTATTATCTCATTATATCCTCTTGTGTATTTCTTAGACTACCATGATAGACTCTCCAAAAACGATTATTCTGAAGATATTTCTCTCTTTTGATATTCACACTCCTTTGTATAGGAAATATGATTCAACAACATTGTTTGAGACCATTCCTAGAACCAAAGATTAGTAGGCTATAGTATTTCCTCTGGGATCATCACAACTCCCACCCATGCTTGCCACCCAAAATATTATGTGATATCTTGTATCCCCATTTACAACCAAATAATAAATTTTGACATCATAAACTACCACTCAAATCATAGAACTTTAACTCTAAATCTAAAATTTGTCATATATAAAATTTGGCATAGAAGAGAATTCTCATAACCAAAAGAACATGATCTTCGACAAAAATAAGGATGATTTCTTTTCTATATTATTTAAATAACAAATTAAACATCCTATTAATTAAGGAAAGTATTGAAGACCTTTATCATAATTTTACAATAACCTTGTATACCTAAAGTAAAAATTTTCTATTAAGGTTTTAGGTAAAAAGGAAAATAAAATGGGCAACTATTGGTATGTTAAAGAGGGTAATTTTTCTAGAAAACATGGACAATCCTTGGTATGAGAAAGAGGGTAAATTTACTAGAAAATCCATTAGGAATGATTTTAGAGAGTCCCTAAAATATTCCAAGATAAAAGGGTACAAAGACGTAATTTAAAAAAATATATACAATAGCGATTGAAAGCAATAGAATATTTTACACCTCTCTAAGCTACACCCTAAGAAATTGTGGATGAAAATTATAGCTTATAAAAATAAATAAAACAATATGATTCAATTGAGAGACTATAATTCCTACATTCAAAAGATTTACAAATATCTTAATTCCATGAACAACATTCAAATGCTTTATATATAGGAAGAATTTTTTTCTTTAGGAGACATAGAGTTTAGGGTTAAGAAGCTCACAAGACATAAATATAAGGACATCAAAGGATACAAAGTGAAATTTTACAAATTGTAGAGCCTATACTCATCCCTTACATTCAAAAACTCTTTGATTTAGCAATCAATTATGGTTTCACTAAACCATGCATTCAAAGCCTCATATTTCGTAATTTTGGAAAGAGGGGATAAAAATAATCCTTCTAATTATAGGGAACAGTACGATTAGTCCTATTTTAGCAAACATTTATGTAATTATTCTAGAAAATAAGATCATCTTATGGCTGGAAAGCCATAAAAAAAAATATAAAGCACAAGCCAAATTTCAAAATTATCATTCAACTATAGATCGCCTCATTGCACATAGGATAATTGCAAAGGAGTGATGCAATAGTAAAACCATTCTCTTGTACATTGTTTTTTTTACTTTAAAAAAAAATTGACACAATTCCTATGACTAACCTCTAGAATAGCTTAGAATAACTAAAGGTTTTTTTCAAGTTGAGAGTTATTGAAATAAGGTTGTATGAGAATATTATTTCCATGTTTAGAAACATTAAAGGACGGTTAGAAGAAATTAATTGTAATATAGGGGTTAAGAGAGGTCATCTCCTATCCACTACCCTTTTTGGTGTATACATAGATAAAAAGTAGGAAGTGTGAATAAGTCTCTATATGGAATAGTCCTCATCCTTCTTCTTTATCATCATGATATTTTTCTTTTGGAAAGGAATCGCTATGATCTCAGCAAGTAGCTAAATATTCTCAATGATTTGTTCTCAAGGATAGGTATCATTCTTAACATTGATTAAAAAAAGGTTATGATAATAAAATCAAAAAATACCACTTATGTTGATTACATGTATGAAAATAATAACTTGGAGTAAGTGACTTCATACAAATATTTCATAATCTATGTTTACCACAAGCTCAGTTGAAACGATAGCATTGACTAAAGGATAAATGGAGGTTCAAAAACTTGTTATGGACTAGTTGTAAATTAGTGTAACATTTACTTTGAGATAAGAAGAAATGCCTCTTTGAGACTCACCACTACTATAATCTTATATGGCTATGGATTTTATGGTTGAAACATTTCTAGAGAATCATGGATAAAGATACAAAAAATCCAAAACATTTTATAACTTATGATATTAAAATTAAACGCAATAAACCCTATCATATCCTCCTTATACATGCAATTATTCCATCCATTAAGGGCGTGGATATTGTTAGGATATTTAGACACCTAGGAGTTAGTTAAGATCAAGTTGGTATAATGTGTCATTAGGATAATGTGTGTTTCTTTAGTATCCATTAATATGCATTTGTAATTAGGAAATATAGAGGTCATGATATGTTCCTGACATAGAGTGATCTCACGGTTCATATTCTCCTTGATATTAATGGATACATTGATCCTTGTCTTAGCAACAGATTGGTCCATGATCTCTATTTAAAGAGAATGGAGGTTCATTTTTCAATGATTGATTGTGATAAACTCTCTGGTAAATCTCTCTATAATAATTTTTTTTTCATTAAAAAAATTCTCTAAGTGGCCACATTGGTTGGGGTTGTGGATGTTTCCCCACAAGGTTTTTACCACGTAAAAACACCGATGTGTTTATCTTTTATTTGGTTGTTTGAGTTCTTACGAAAGGTTTTCATCCTCTATTGAAATACATGTGTTATCGAATATGGTATCAGAGCACATTTGATTACCCGCTCTCATTGTTGATCGACATGTTGAAGTCATGTTGTCGCATATCTACTTTCCTCCATTTACATACATTTTTGGGTAGAGAGGACTATTCCATTACATTTAGAGTGCATATTTCCACTAGAAACACTTTTTGTTTCACTGAAAAAGGATTATGTTTTCCTAGGACATGACCATTTAAGTCAGATCCAGAGATATAAATCCTGAATACGTCCTTTGAAATTTTTACAAAGATAATATTTTGGTTTTATTTATTTTTTCTTTCTTATTTCCAGTTTGCAACTTTTTTTTATATGTGTATGTGTTTTTCTCTATGCTCTATGCAATCTTGGAAAATCATAAACAAAGCAGAAAGGGTTTTCCTATCTACATATTTTTTTTGTTGAGTTGTCTGTGCGATCTCAATAAATTAGAAACAGAGGGAAATTTTGCATTTTATAGGTAATTTAACCAATATCTAACCCTTGTTGTTGTTGGGGAGATTTTTTTTTTGTATGTGAATGTATTAAAATATGTTTTTATTGAGCATGCACTCCAAGGCCATATTCAACAACAAAAAAAACAATAACAACAACATCAATCCTCTTTCTTAAGACTATAATGTGTTTTTGATGAGCTCACTTGATTGAAAGTTACTTTACTTAGTAAGAGTTCTTGAGTTCGAGTCTCTTTTTTGTCACTATTTTTTTGAAAGTCCATGCATTCATTGTAAAGTGCATTTCACTTAATTATAAAATTGAATCACTGTTAAATAACTTTAATATTTTATTTCAGGTTATTTTTTGCATGCAACTTTAATTACAAAGTAACCTCATTGTAAAAGTGATTCCCAATTATTTTATAAAAGTGGGTCACTTCATAAATAACTTATTTAAAATTGAACTTATAGGCATCGTTAGGACGAGAATAAGCATGTGGACCAAATTCTACTTTCCATGTGTTTCTTTGATTATCATTTATGCATTTTTTCAAAATGGCAAAACTTTCACATCCAAAGTTTATTTTCATCGATGTTTTCTTTAAACCCCTGTTTTTCAAGAGATTTATATATAGACCACAAGTTTGATATTTTAAATCCATATTATCTACATATTTAATATGGATTCTCCCAATGATATTTTTATTACCATTATCAACTCCTTATCATGAAAATCACATATGGAGGATGTATTAATAAGTAAAGAATTGTATTGGATTACCTTTGGAAAAGAAAAGTAACCCATTGATAATGACAAGTATTCTAAATGGAGTAATAGGAATGACAAAGAACATGGACTAATTGGAATGTCCATATCTCCTGATTGAAGGTTTCAACTTCAAGGAATTGAAGGCCCTGATAAATCTTCAGAAAAAAATTGAAGTTTTGTTTGGTAAACAAAATATTGTTCAATCCTACCAATTGGAAAATTAGTTAATCAATTTAATTCCAAATTATTTTCCTTGCATTTAATATTACTTATCTAACTTCAAAACACTTATAATTATTTGTATAGAATTCCAACTAGATCTGAAGGAAGATCGATTTATATATGTTAGTATTGCTAAGATTGGCAGTGCATATTTTGTTTTTATATCTACCTTTTATGCCGCTAGAGAACTTGTACAGAGTGCTTATAAAAATCTCACTCTCAAGTCCTTTTTTGATGCTATGATTTGAGACCAAGATAATTTTGTGAAACTTGGATTGATCAGCACTGCAAGTACATCCAACAAAGACTTTAAGTGGTCTAGAAGAAATATAAATACAAGAATCACAAGAAGAAGCATACTCACCACAACAATAAGAAAAACAAGTGTCCCAAACCCTCTCTTCCATCGTCTTCTATTAATGGTGACAAGGAGAAAAATCCAGTAGTAATAATACTAGTGACATATATTGTGACTTTTGTGGGAAATATGGTCATGTGGATTATAAATTTTAAAAAATACGCAAACCTTATAATAAGTGATGAAGAATCACAACATCAAGATTGATTCTTCATATTCTTCTTCTTCTCATGGACATGCATTTTATACTCTTGGTTTATCCATCAATTCAACTTATACCTCTTATTTTGATGAGTGACCTATTGATTATGGAGCATTTTATCATATGGCTAAGGATAAAGTCAATATTTTCTTCTCTAAATGAATGGAACACCAATAAAATATGTATTGTTAATGGTATATCTCTTAGTGGTGTAGGCTCTAGAACAGTTCAGATAGATAATGGTAATTTAAATGGTGTATTATGTGTTACAAGTCTTTCCTACAACCTTCTATCAATGTATGAAATCACTCATTTAGGTGAAGGTAAAATCGTAGATTGAAAGTTCTAATTAAGGATTTAAAATATCATAACCATGTCATGACAACTTGAATTGTTGATGATATTACCATTTTGAACAAGTTTGACAACTTTGGGTCATCATATTTTCCATTAGTTGTTGTTTCTCATAGAGATGACTTGATCAAAATTTGGCATGATCAATTTGGTCATCTAAACTATATCTCATTGTAGAAACTATGTACTCAACAGTTGGGGACTGCTCTTCCTCTTGTTTATTGCAGATATGGTGTTTGTGTGGGTTTTATTCTCGGAAAACATCATTGTGGCGATTTTTAGAAACATGCCTCTTAGCACACCTCAACCCCTTTGTAGCTTGTTCATAGTGACTTGTGTGGTCCACTATATTATCCTTCCTTTTCTAGGTGCAAGTATTTATTAAATTTCACTGTTGACTTCTCCAGATTCACTTGGGTTTTCTTATTAAAACTTAAGAGAGAATTTTTTGGCAATTTTTTGGCCAAAATGGCCCTTGTAGAAAAACAATCTAGACGTCAACTTCAAAGGTTTAGATCAAATAATGGAGGAAAATGTGTGAACAAATTTTTTACAAGTTACTGGACTACACAGGGCATCCAAATCCAACACACTATTCCATATACACCATATAAAAATGGTGTTGTTTAGAGAAAGAATCACAGATTAAAAGAAACGGTTAGTTGTAAGATCCAATCTAAGGGATTAATTCTTAATTATTTTGTGGAATCCATTAACTTTGCAAATTACATAGTAAACCACACTCACACAAAGGCTCTAAAAAATATAACACTGGAAGAAGCATAGAATAACATTAAGCTAGAGTATAATACACTTCCATGTATTGTGTGTAAGTGTAATACCTCTCCCTAAATAACTCCACGAATTACCATTGGGGCATCGCCCCACCGTTGAATAAAGGGAAGAGGGAAAAAAATTTAACTTGCAAGCACCGAGTAGTTTAAAAGGAAACCATGATTCCAACCATGGGAGTAGACTTCGTTCATGCATTTTGGATTGGTGGGTTGTATTTACGGTTGGCACGTATAGTTCACCGCTCCACATTTATGATATGGTTGACACATATAAAGTTTTGTTGTGATATGGTAAAGTTTGACTCGGTGGTATGGCTCCACATTACCATATGGTTGATATGGTATGTTTATAATATAAATTTGAATGGGGCCTTAGTGTTGGCATGGGGTCGAGGGCTAAGCCCTTAGCCCCTCCGCATTTTTTTATTCCATAATGCATAACCCTAAACTTATAATTTTTTTACCATATTTAACCATTCTTGTCGAAACTTCCACTGTTGATAAATTATACATCCGAACACCTTTTCATATGAAACAAACATCGCTTGAAAGATGTTGACGAGCCCTACGCATATTTCCACTTTATTTTCCCTTTTGAAGACTTTTATTCTGAACGACTTTAGAAATATCCTCCTGGATCAAAGCTTCCCACTGGGAAGCTTTGATCCACCAAAAGTATGAAATTATTCTGACAATAAGTGAGGGTATATCTCCCTCAACCTTCTAGTTTCTATCCACCATGCTTTGTTTGGATGCATTCCTTTAATTCCCACACGAAGGTATTACACATCGCCTCTTCGTGAAGTCCTGACCTTATTATCAAGTATGACATCTTCCTAAAGTTCATTAAGATACTCAAGAGAAAACTCATCAACAAAAGGTACTTGTACATGTTCATCCTGATCCATGATCATAGGAGGCTCATACAATTTCAAGTTTTCCACATTGACGACAGAATATATTTTCATGTAAGGAGGTAAATCTAACTAGAAAGAATTATTACCAACTTTATCCAAAATTTTGAAAGGTCCATACCTGATAGGTTTCAACTTTTGACCTTCCCCCTGGAGTCGTCCTTTTCTCATGTGAAGCCAGAATTGATCACCTACTTTAAAGTGATGATATACCTAGCTCTTTTCATGTCTTGCTTTGTATTTGGCTTTATTTGCTTCCAACTATTCCTGCACTACTTGATGAATTACTTAAATCTGTTGGATAAACTTCAAGTCTTTATCTACATCAACTTGTCCATATTCCATTGAATCTTTCCCAAAGAAAAAGTCTAAAGGAGACTTTGGTACATAACCAAAACATGTCTCAAATGGATACTTACGTGTAGAAGAGTGTATGGCCCTGTTGTAGGCATGTTGAACATAATACAGCTGCTCATCCCATAGCTTGGGATGATTGGCACAATACCCTCGAAGAAGATGTACTACTGCCTTGTTGACCACTTCAGTTTGTTCATCAGTTTGTAGATGAAATGTCATGATTTTATTCAAATTTGTGTTCATTAGTTCCCATAAATATGACCAAAATTTTCCCAGAAAGAGGGAATCTAGATCTGATACAATAGAACTGGGTAACCCAAAATGAACCCATACTTGCTGAAAGAATAATTGAGCAGTCAACTCAACTGTGACCTTCTTCTTACAAGGCATCAATATACACATTTTATTGAACCTATCCACAACAACGTACAAGTAGTCATGTCCTTTTCTACACATAGGTAACCCTCCCACAAAATCCATTGGCACACTTTCCCATGGACGGGAAGGAACATGAACTGGTCTGTACAAACCCAATTTTCTATTACTTGGTTTACTGGTTGCACACATAACACACCCTTTTACATATTTGGACATTTCTTCATTCATTCGAGGCCAATAACAAAACTTTTGTGCCATAGTTTTTCCTACACCAAAATGCCATGCAATGAGAGAAGTATGAGCTTCTCTTATTATATAAACTCTTTCACTTTATGGAATACAGATTTTTCCACGATGATACAACAGCTTATCATGAATATGATAGTTGATTTCTTCATTCTGAGAGTCGTGTATTAGTGATTCATAAACTTTTTTGTAGTCTTCGTCTTTAGAATATTTTTCAACATAACTTGAATGAACTAAAGAACTTCTTTGTATGACTATAGAAGCATTTTTTGGCGGTCTTGATAACATATCTGCAACTTTGTTCTAAACTCCTTTCTTATATTTAATAACTAAACAAAATTGTTGTAAGAAACCCATCCATTTGAAATTTCTTGATTGTTGTAGCTTAGTTTGTGATTGAATATATTGTAGTGGTTGATGATCTATATGTATGATTGTTTCTTTACCCATTAGGTTATGTTTCCACTTCTTCACACTTTGTAATAATGCATACAATTCTTTGTCATGTGTAGGATAATTAATTATTGTTTGAGAGAAAGTTTCAGAATCATACCTTATTGGTTTTTTATGTTGCATTAAGACTTCCCCCATGGAATAACCACTAGCATAAGTCTCTATCTCGAATGGTTATTGAAGATCCAACAGTGCAAGTATTGGAGTTGTACTTATTTTCTCTTTTAAATTGTCGAAGTATTTTTGTGTTTTTCCTTCCCACTGAAATACTTTGTGTGTACCTGTCAAATCAAGTAATGGAGAAGCTATAAAGGAGAAGTTTGCAATGAACTTCCTCCAATATTGGGCTGCTCCCAAAAATCTTCTTACTTCGACGGTTACATTATTTGGCTTAGGCCAGTTTACAATGACCTCTAATTTAGAGTGATCAATCTTCAATTCCCCTCCCCCTACAATGTATTCTAAGTAGACTAAATATCTCTTTCCAAACTCACATTTAAACATATTCAAATACAATTTATCCCTTACAAGTACATCTAGTACATGTCTTACATGCTTAATATGTTCTTCCCAAGTACGACTGAAATTTAAAATATCATCTAAGTAAACTATGACAAAATCATTAATGAATGGTCTAAACACATCATTCATCACCCTCATGAATGTCACAAGTGCATTACAAAGCCCAAAAGGCATTACCACCCATTCATACAATTCTTGCTTAGTTTTAAAAGCAGTCTTCCAAATATCATTATCATGTATTCGAATTTGATGATAGCCACTTCGTAAGTCTAACTTAGTGAAAAAGATTGCATTCTTAAGTTGATCCAAATGATCATCAATTCTGGGAAGAGGATACATGTTCTTGATAGTGATTCTTTTTAGTTCCCTATAATCCACACACATGCGCCATGTTTCATCCTTCTTCAGCACCAAAACAATCGGTGAACCACATGGAGAGGAACTCAGTCGAATGTCCCCTTTTCCAAGAAATTCACGGACTTGTTTCTTTATCTCTAAATTTTCGATGATGGAGGACCTGTACATACCAATGTTAGATAGAGGTGCATCTTGTTGTAAGTGAATCTCATGTTGAATTTTTCTTTTAGGAGGTAACCCTTTAGGTTCTTGAAATAAAATATCATAATCAGATACAACTTTAGTCAAGTCCCTTTTCAACTTAGAATCACATCCTTTAAAAGATTCATTTTTTCCAACATCTTTTGCTTTATCATAAGAAAAAAATTCTTACAGACATTCACTAACCTCTTCATTTGACTTGCAAAAACTAAGGAAAGATTAGTTTGCTTGCGATGTGCATGAAAAATATACTCAATGTCGTCTTTAGTAAGATGATATCTGTTATCCTCTTTGTAGAAGACATCCTTCTTATCATACAGATAAGGACTTCCAAATACAATGCCACAGATATCCAATGGAACCACATCTAAATCAACCGCATCAACATATCCAAAAGAAATGGAAAATCTAATATTACACTGTCTTGTAACTTGCAACTATGCATTTTCACATACCTATCCAAGAGGATAAGGTTTCGGGTGTAACTTAGCTTCCAATTCCAGTTTTTTAACTATCTCTTCTGAAATTAGATTAGCTTGTGATCCACTATAAAAAATAGTATCAATTTTTGTGTGTTTAGTTCTTACTCTAATATGAAATAACTCACTTCTTTTCATTTCATCAACAACAGGTTCATATTTTGTACAAGAGGTAGAAGGATTATTACCTTTGATTCCCGTAGCAACAATCTTTGTTTCATCCCCTAAGTCAGATCCTAAGTCATGTTGAATGATTGAAGTTGTGGTCTTCTTATCATCCTTATTATGAAACTTCTCAAGCTTGAGTTCCGGATGAAGCTTCCAACACTTGGAAGCATCATGACCCTTTTTCTAACAATGTGAACAACTAGGATTTTCTCCTCCTTTATTGACTGTAGTAGTTTGTTTACCTTTTCCCTTACCTTTGAACTTGTTTCCATCAGGTTTGTAAGGTTTCTTGGAAATTTTTTCATTAGTGTTGTTTCCCTTAGACTCCATATGCGTTGCTTGAACACAAACTTCATCAAGGTTAGTTGGATTAGACATGAGTATTATATGACATAGATAGCTATGCAATCCTCAAAAAACATTAAGAAGAGTTTCTTGAGTATAGAGAGGTATACCCAATACCAAATCTCATTTTTGGAACTCTTGTGTATAATCTTGCACACTTTTTCCTTTACCTTGTCTCAAATTATGTCAGTCCATCATTGCTTGTTGTGTGTATCCCAACGAATAGAACTGCTTATTTAATGTTGAAGTAAACTCATACCAAGAGGAAATGGTGTGACCCTTTGTGGAAATATCCTCTTGAGTTTTTCTCTCCCACCATATGAGAGTAGTCCCTCTAAGTCAGAGAGAATCCAACCGAATCATTGTTCTATCTTCAATGAACTTTTGAATCCTAAAGTATACTTCTATCTGCCTAATCCAATTATCTAGTTTTTCAACATTAAGTTCTCCATTATAAACAGGTAAATTAAATTTAATGTCAAGCTTTAATTGAGGCATATTAACTTCAATATTCTCATTAGTTTTCTTCTTCTTATCATATGAAGAATGAAAAGAACCATCAAGTTCAGATGGATTAGAGGGAGAAGGAGGAGTTTTTGGAAGGTCTTTACCTACTCCTTCTTCTTTACCTTTAACTTGATATGAACTTTCGTGTTCTCCCTTCTTTCGATCTTGGTAAAATTCTTCTACCATCGCTTGCATCCTCATGAAATCTTGGAGAAACTCTCGTTCAGATGGAATAATATAAGTTTTTTCTTCTTCTGTCTAAGATTTCATTCTTCCTCTTCTTGAACCAATCTCTAGATCAATCTTGTCAAGCTTCCCTTCTCCTCTCTTAAGCTTGGATCTAGTTAAAATTCACAATCTCATACAACAATGGTTAAATTGCTCTGATACCAAACATGATTTGAAATT
>ML807230.1:158829-188543 GCA_009831015.1 Picea engelmannii
TTAGAAGGACTAAGGGATTTTGAGGAGAGGGGGGGGACGTTGTGGAGGGGTGGAAAGTGCAAAAGAGAATCCTCGACATTGAGGAGAAATATCTCACCTGGGTCATTTGGGAAGTCGTCCTTGGTCCATGAATGCAGCTGAAGAGTTTCTTGGAGATGCAGGAGGATTGTGTTCCAAAGAAGGGAGGGAGGAGAAAGCTGGGAGAAATATTCTTTTGTTTCTCTCTTTCCATAGTTTCCAAACTATGAAGCCTGGTAGAAGTTGTCAGGTTATGTTCAGGATAGGAATTTTGAAGGGACCAGAGCTACAATCCCTGATGGTGCTTATGATGTTGTTTTTAACTCATCAAGTTTTTCTAAAGAACTAAGTGGCTTAGTTCCATATGTTCTCACTGAGTGGAAAATTATTTAGGAGGTGCTCCATGGTTTCTTCATGGAGGTGGCAGAGTTGGAAGATCGAGGGACCGATGAAGCCTCATTTGTGAAGATTGTCCCAGGTTAAGATCTTGTTGTAAAGTAGAAGCTAGAGGAAAGTAGAGATTTTGGGCCAGAGTTTTGATTTCCATATTGTTGTCTAGATGTTATCTTTATGAAGGTTATGGAGTTTCTTCTGAAGAGTGTATCCCTCTTTGAGAGTCAATCTTCCATGAGGGGTGTATCCCCATCTGAGAATGTCTTGGTTTGTGATTTTTCGGATTCACCTTTGGGTTATACCTTGTTTCCAATACTGCAGGTCATAGTCCATTTCCCCTTAGAGTTCCTGATTTGTAGATTTATAGCCTCACCAAGGACAGTTGCTGGGGGTATCTGTCCACAAATCTTCCACTTTGAGAGTGGCCAGATCTTGAATGTGATTTTCGTAGGATTGTATATTTTCATCCAATTGTAAGGGTGGTAGTTGTTTTGAGGAGTCCATCCAGAATAGGGCATTCTGGCCATTGTGAACTTCGCATAAGGCGTGTTTCTTTATGAGTGGTCGGTTTTTCTAGGCCACATTCTAGATGTTGGAGCCTTGGATTTTCTCCTGCATTCTTATGAGTTGATTTTGATGTGTGTTTGGGGTATATTTTCATTTTGAGAGTTTTTTCCAGATCTATGCTGGTGTTTTAATCCATATCCACCAAATTATTGCTCCCATGGTGCTATTTAATTTTCTAGGGTCCCAAAGTCCCATACCACCTCAGGATTTGGGCTTGTAGACCTTGTCCCAGCTGACAAGGGCCCATTTTTTGTTTGGGTTGTGGCCATGCCATAGAAAGTTTCTTTGCAGATTCCTTATTTTCTTTACGACTGATTGGGGGGTGGGTACGGCTAAGAAGAGGTAAGTTGGGATGGCTTGGAGGACTGACTTTAGGATAACTAATCTAGCTATAAAGTTGAGGGAGTGAAAGGTCCAGTTGCTAAGACGGTTGGTGATGGAGAGTAGGAGGGAGTCCCAAGAGATTTTTCTAGCTTCCAAGTCAGAGAGAGGGAGTCCTAGGTAGTGAGAGGGAAGAGTTCAAACAAAGGTATTCAGAAGTTGAGAAAGGTTTTTTTGGATTGTTGTCGGAGTATTAAAAAAGAAGAGTTGCCATTTGGCCAGATTGAAGGTGGTGTCGGAGGCTTCACTGAAGTCAGAGAGGATGGAACTTATTTTGGTTTCTTATTGCATGGTGCAGGTGTTCATTAGCAATGTTTCATCGACAAATTGGTTATGGGAGGTTTTCAGTTGTAATCCATGAAGAGGGAGGCTGTGGAGGGATCCATTTTGAATTGAGGCCTTGATATAGCGACCTAGACCTTCAACCATTATGACAAAAAGGAAAGGGGAGAGAGGTTCACCTTGCCTTATTCCTTTTGAGGGGGAGAAGGGTTGGGAGGGGACACCATTGACGAGGATCGAGAAAAAATTTGAGGAAATGAGGTTCATTATCCAGGAGATCCAATCCTTGTTTAAACCAAAATTCGATAGGAGAGATTTCATGTATTGCCAACTTAATTTGTCGAAATCTTTTGAAAGGTCAAGTTTTAGAATCATACCTGGAGTGCAGGTTCTTTTAAGTGAGTGAATGATTTCATAGAAAAGAATGATGATCTTCATTATTTGCCTTCCTTCAACATATCCTGATTGCTCCTTGGAGATGATGAAGGGGGGAATTGGTTTAAGTCTCAGAGCTATGACCTTGGAGATGATTTTGTAGATCACAATGCAAAGAGCTATGGGTTTGAAGTTCTTTAGATTTGTGACCCTTTCTTCTTTGGGAATAAGAGTTAGGAAAGTGGCATTTAGTACTAGAAGAACTTTTCCTGAGCTACGAGATTCCTCCACCACCTGCCACACTTCCTCGCTAAACATAGGCCAACAGTATTGGAAGAAGTCTGTTGTGAAACGATCTCGACCTAGAGCTTTTCTTGTGGATAGCTCCTAAATGGAATGATCCACTTCATCTTGTGTTATCAATGTCATGAGATCCTCATTTTTTTCTTGGGTGATTATAGTTGGGATATTTTGGGTCACCCGCTCTATTGCTGAGGTGCGGTCCACATTGGGTTCTAAGAGGAGATCCTTGTAGAAATCTGTCAGTTCATTCGTTATTTTCTGATGAGTTAACAGGGTGTTTCCTTACGGTTCATCCATCTTTGTGATATGATTGATGAGGTGTATGTGGATCATGGAGCAATGGAAGAATCTGGTGTTTTTCTCTCCTATATTGAGCCATTGAACCCAAGATTTTTGTCTCCATAGGATCTCTTTTTTCTTGTGTCTTTCATATAGTTTCCTTTTGAGTTCATTATCCTCCTGTTATTGAGTGATTGTATATCTTGCCTAAATGATTTGTCCCTTAAGGTTCTCTAGTTTTTGTTCTAGCATTTTCCTTTCCTAGAAAATGTTCCCAAAGACCTCTTTGTTTCATTTGCGTACTTGTTGTTTGAAATATTTGAGTTTTTGCTGGAAGCAATAAATTTTTGTGCCTTTTTGAGTTTCCGCAGTGCTACACTAGTGACAGGATAGCTCCTAGAAATCTCGATGGAAGAGCCAAAATTTCTCAAATCTGAAGGGTTTAAGCTTTGGGGTAGCAATAGTGTCAAAATAGAGCTAAATCGTCCAGTGGTATGAGCCTTCCTTTGGGAGGATGTTGGAATCTGCTATGGGGCCTTTGAGAAGGAGAGTTTCCAAGATGAGGAAGCGATCAAGCCTGCATATTATTTTTTGGTGACCTAATCTTCTATTGGTCTAGGTGTAGGTTTTGTTACCATTCTCAATATCTACCAATCTAAGGCTTTCTATGAGTTCCTGGAATTTTGCGTTGTCCTTCTCTAGGAGTTTTTTCCCCCCTCGTTTCTCCTCCATCGTGAGGATCATGTTGAAGTTTCCCCCTATTATCCATCAATTTCCTTCTGCTAAATAACCTAGGTAAGGTAGGCTTTGAAGAAAGAGGTCTTTGTCTTGGTTATTCTGCGATCCGTAGGAATTTGTGATCATTCCCTCCTTTTCTGAACCAATGGCTTTGTAGTGCATTGTGATGGTGCATGGGGTGGAGAGGCCTTGATCAAGGATGATTGTAGCAGGATTCCATAGGATGGTCAGGCCTCCTAAAGTCCCTTTAGAGTTCGTTTGATAGGATTCACTGTTGTGCCAGCATCTTTTGATGATATCCTCTGTAGTTTGCCCTGCACATTTTGTCTCTTGAATCAAGAATATATCAGGGTCTTCCATTTTGATGCATTTTCTAAGAATCCTTTGTTTGGATCTTCCATTTAGGCCTCTGATATTCTAGGTGAGGATATTCATAGTTAAAAATTTGGTGGGTGGGAAAAGGAGCTCTTCGAGAGCCTGTGGATCTGTCCTGAGTTTATCATGTAGTTTCCTGCCTCCCTTATTAGCTGATGAGCCTATTTTTTTCCCCTTCATTTGTTATCTTTTGGTTTTTTTCTTGGATTTGGGTTTGGTTCTGTGCTAATCCCCAACCTAGATGTAGCCCCTACTGATGAGTCTAGAAATACTTTGTGAACTTTCCTGATTTGGTCCTCTGGTAAGGTTTGTAGATTCTTCTTATTGAGTTTTCCTCTGACCTATCTAGGTCGATTTTTGCTAGGTCATGCTAATCCATTGACATGGTTGTATCTTCCTCTCTTTTTGGTGCTTTCCCTGAAGCTGGGTGAGTTTGTGGATCTACTTGGTTTGTTTGGGTTTGATATTCTTGTGCCGGATGGTCTTCCTTGTGCTTGTTGGGTTCTTTTCTTGTGGTCTTGTGGGGGTTTTCCACCTCTTATGCCTCTGGGAGGTGGTTAAGGGCTTCAAATCAGTTATTATTTGGGTTCTTTCTTCCATTGTTGGTTGTGGGATTCTTCTTTGCTTGGCTTCTTTGGTTTTGAACCTGAGTGAATCCTTCCTTTGTTTTTTCTTCAACTTCCCTCTTGGGGTGGGCATTGAGAGATCAATATCTGAAAAGGTGTCCATGTTCATGGAATTTTTGAGATCTAAAAGGGATGTGTTCATAGTCTATGGTTTGAGCCCATTCTTTATCTTGGTATTCTAAAGTAACTGTACCTAGCAGAGCTTTAGAGACATTCATGTAGACACATATCCTAGTGTAAGAGGTGTATTTTCTTTTCTTAGTAGCTTTGGAAGATTTGACATATTTACCAAGGGTATTGCCTATGCCCAGTAAAATTTCCTCTAACCAAAAGTTTTGGGGCAGGGTGTAGAGGCGAATCCATACTAGTGCGTATGCAAAGTTATCCTTTTCTGGGCAGAAGCAGTCTATCCAGAAGCATAGGTAGAGGCAAATAGAGTTGTAGAAGTATGCCCGCCCTTCAAAAATCATGTCCTTGTCCTCCAGGTTGTATAATATTACTGTAAAAAAACCTTTGGAGCTTAGCTGAAGCTCATAGTCTCCCTTGGGGTTCCACCATGCCTTTATCCAACAAGCTAGGTCCTTTTCTGACGGCTAGAGACCTAGAAATTTTTCTATGAGGGCATCGTCTCGCATCAACTGTGTATTCTCCCCTATACTGGTGTTTTTGATGACATACTTGCATGAAATCAGGGCTTGAGGGATACATTTTCCGGGTATCTAAGCCCGAGCTGCTTTTAGATGCGAGGATTCAACATTCATGTTTGATTCCTTACTTATGTCCATTTCTTCTTGTGTATATTGATCTTGTAAGGGAAATGGCAGTTCAAAGGAATTTTGGTGCACTCGTGAGTTATCTGGATCATTGGTGGCTATGTTTTGGTAGGAGGGGGCCTTCGCCCCCTCGTCAGTGCCCATACTTCTGAGTCAGTCAGTGTTGCAGGGCTAAGGCAATAAGCGCGTTCCAGGGGAGTCAGATAAGATCAGGGCAACTGGGAGTCGGGAGCATGAAGAAACCCTGAATTTGTAGAGCTCATCCATGTCAAACACGTATGTTCTTAAAATGAAAACTACAATTCAATCTATGTTAGGAGTTCATGAAGTTTTCATTAACGGGGGATAAGATATACTGCCTCATTTCTTCTCCTATTTTGTCTCCTTTATAAATCCTTCATTCCTTTCTCAAGTTATTCTTAAGGGGAAGTATTAGGATATTTAGACACTTGGGAGTGAGTTAAGATCAAATTGGTGTAATGTGTCACTAGGTTAAAGTGTGTTTTTTAGTATGCATTTGTAGTTAGGAAATTTGATGCTCGCGATATGTTCCCGACAAAGACTGATCCCATAATTCATATTCTCCTTAATATTAATGACTATATTGATATGTCTTAGCACTCGATTGGTCCATGATCTTTATTTAAAGAGCATGGAGTGTCATTTGTTGATGATCAATAGTGAGAAGCTCCCTTGTAAATCTCTTTGTAATATTTTCTTTTGCATTAATAAATTGCTCCAAGTGGCCACATTAGTTGGGTCCGTGGATGTTTCCCCACAAGTGTTTTATCACACAAAAAAATTGGTGTGTTGATATTTTATTTGGTTGTGTGAGTGCTTACTGAAGTTTTTCATCCTCTATTGGAATACATGTGTTGTCAAATAGATATGACTAGATACTTAATGTACACAAATAAAACAAACAACATTGAATTCAAGAGGCTCAAGCGGAGTTGGCATCAACATCCCAGGTCTTGGATAAATCATTGGGGTATTGATGAAGAGGTCACTTTGTGGAATAATGATATTATTAAAATTATTGTTACATATAAATTTAAGATAAAAATGTGGTGTGATAATGAATTAGAGAATAAAAGAAAATTAAGATACTACAATGAGGTGATCAACCCTAATTTAGAAGACCAAAAATATATATTTGTTTTAACTACAGTAAAAAGGAAAATCAATAGTGTAAAAATAAAAGAAGTCTCTCATGAGCTCAAAAGTGAAACAAGGTGTTCAACAATTTCTAAAACATCATGTGTCAAAATAATTTGTCATCTTTGTGACACTAAGTGGGTTCAATATGAAAATCACACTAAGAGGGTTGAAGATGAAAAACATCTTCTCTTAGAATGTCATGGGTAAACCCACATTAGATCTCAACTTTAAAATATTTTTTATAACATTGATCTTCCTAGCATTTTAGTTCATGAAAAATCCGGTGATTTAGGAATGTTTCTCTTAAATATTTTCAACCACAAAAATAATTTTTTAAAGAAAACCAAATAATTTTTTAAAGATTGTTCTCGAATTTTCCCTCAGTCATGGAACATTACAGTATGCTCTCTATTAAGAGGGGATTTGTTGCCAACCACGATTCCAGGTCTATCTCTCCCTGGAAATCTCAGGGAACATAGTTATGTAAAGGATGTGGGAAGCAACAATTATTTGTGCTATCGATTTAGGGCGTTGAATCTTCCAACCTGTCTCAATGTCACTCGCACTTCCAGTATCTCCTCTCAACAGTGGAAGCTCTAGAACAAGAATTAATAAAATGATTATTAATCTTCTTTAAAAATTACTATTAAAAATATAAATTATAAGACTTAAAAATATAAATTATAATGATAATTATAATTATAACGAGAATAGTAATAAATTGATTATTAATCTTCTTTAAAAATTACATAAAAATAATCACTACTTATAATGAATTAATAACAATAACAATAAATAGGATATTTAAACTATATATATTAAAATAAACAAAGAATGAGAGGAGCTATAAAATCATTAAACACCCCCAACAAATTGAATAAGGACGAATGTATTGATCTGCAATCAAATAACTATGTAGTATTTACAAGTTTGCTCTTACCTTTTCTTCTCTACTTTTTATTTGTTTGGCTTGTCCATCCTTTTTGTCTATTGTCTACTCTTTTTATAGTTTCTCTAATTTTATTTGTAGTTTTTATATAGTTGCTTTGATTTTATTTGTGTTCTTTGTTTGTTATTATGGTGTTATCTTTAGTTTATTATATTATACTTTTTTTTTCGAGATGGATATCCCAACTCTCATAACTAAAATCAATCAAAATTTATGTAGCATAACTTTACTCTTGTCAGTGATTTTCCCTTCCTCCTCCTAAGCATTTCCTTTATATAATTTGTTTTAGTGACAACTTGCTATTTGCATATTTAATTTGTTTTTAAATAATTTAATTATGAATTATTTTCCCCATACACTTGTTACTTGTTCTCTTAGTTGCACTAATAAATCCATAATTTAATTAAATTCAATGTCATTTTCCCTCACCATCCTAAAAGCGCTCATAAAATCACTCATAGTTGTCCCTTTATTCCCTCTATTACCTTTTTAATGACAAACACCTTTCTAAAACTTAGTTGTGTTTAATTTAGGAAAGTTATTTAGTTAGACTAGACTAAATACATTTCTATGCTTACACATTTATTCTTTATTCATTTCTCAACTAAAATTCTAATTTAGTATTTACTTGCACAAGTGTATTAATCATTCCTTAGGATTTATTTTTATTTTCATTTATTCTTAATTTGATTTATTTCATCCCCTCGTCATTTAATTTAAATTTTTTAGTTTTTAATATTCTCACTCACTGAGAATGAGGCTTAGTTAAATATTTATTTTCAAAATCCTAGACCCTTAGGGATTATGCTTAATAAATTCATTCTTTAGTTAATTAATTAATCAATTAATTAATTCGGCAGGTACTCAAGGTTTTAAGGTTTAACATTCACTCATTTTTTCTATGCCACCTAGATTTATTGACTCGTTTTTTTTTATACCGTGACATTCTCTTCAAGACGCACTCTGTGCTCCAAGGGTGCCACTCACCTTTGATTCAAACTTTAATTATGTGGCGTTCCCTTCAAGACACACTCCATGCTCCAAGGGTGTCTCTCTCCTTTGACTGGTCTTGGTAGTTTTCCAACCCTTGGAGTAAATACTCCATTCATGCGACCTTGTGAGAGACTAAAGGCCTATAAGGAATAAGGAAACTACCTTATTGCATTCCCCTTAGAATATTCATGAGCGACTATCATAGTCTTCCCTCACGACATCATGGATCTCTTAAACTAGGTAACCGTTAACCTACAATTCGAGCCACGACAAAAATGCTAGTAGGCTGTCACAGGACTGCTACCACACCTCTCCCTCAATATTTGATTGTTGTGCATGGCCCCTTTACTCCTTATGTGAGTGTGATTACTAGGAAATAGTCAGCCTGCATCCATCAATGAAACATTGTGAATGATCCATAAACAACATCATAATATACCCGATCATATGTCACATATGCATAAATAAAAAATGTCTAAACCAATACAGTCCACTCCCTGACTTGATTCAGAGTCCAAGGAGTTCCATTGATGTCATTGGAATCCTCAATCTATCAAGTGTCTTGCACACTCAGGGGAAACTCGTCAATAACATCTATCAATACAAATATATCAAATAACATAACATCATAATCCATCAACACCATCAAAAGAATCCATAATCTAACAGACATCCATATACTAAAACCAGTTAACTTGCATGTAAGTGTCCTCAAAGAATAAGTCAATAAAATGTGCTCACAAGAGAGAGATGTTACATACACCCCCTCTTGTTCTAAACTTTATCCCAAAGTTTCCAATTATATAAATGTAGTAAATAAAGCATCTGACAAGATCTAAATGTTTAACTACCAAACAAAAATGGAAACTGTTGGCACATATCATATGCGTCCTCCCAAGTAGTCGAGTCTAAACATAATTGTCCCACTATACATTGACATGATCGATTGTTCGATGTCGTAGTTGTCGAATGTGATGTCCAGAATGTGTATTTTCTACACTGTGAGTGCACCCTCATCCAACACCTACAAAGAAATCATGTTGATCACATGTGTAGCATCTCTAACATAATGTCCCAAAATAGATACATGAAAAACATCATGCATACACTTTAAATAATCAGCCAAGGATAGTCGATAGACCATGGGCCCTTTATTTTCCACAACTTTGAAAGGTCCCACAAACCTAGGAGAGAGTTTAGCACCCTTTCAAAACATGATCAAACTCTTGTGTGGTTTCACTCGAAAGAATACTCGATCACCAACTTCATAACTATAGTTAATGTGACGCACATCGACATAACTCTTATGTCGATCTTGCACTTCTTTAATCCTTTGTCTTATCATTTGCATTTGTTCTTCCATTTCTTGGATCACTTCTGGTCCTACCATGACCCTATCCTCAATTCGAACACAACTCAAAGGTTTCTGACATAGTCCCCCTGAAGAAACTCAAAGGGTTCCATCTTAATGGTGCTTTGATAGTTGTTGTTGTACACAAAATCTATTAGTGGCAAGAACTCTCCCCACCACTTCTGTTGGTCCATCACATACATATGCAACATATCTTCCAAGATTTGGTTCATTCTTTCAGTCTACCTATCTATCTCCGGGTGATATGTTGCACTAAATTTAATTTGGGTTCCCAAGGCCTCTTGGAAACTAGTCCAAAATTGTCCTGTAAACACCAATCCTCAATTGGATATGATCATCTTAGGCATGCCATGCAATCTCACAATCTTGCTGATAAAAATTCTAGCTATGTCTGGCACATGATACGTCATATGCATAGGGATAAAATGTGCACTCTTTGTTAGAGTTTCAACTACCAAGAAAATCGAGTCATGCCTCCTTGCCATCAGTGGCAATCCCACAATGAAGTCCATCAAAATGACCTCCCATTTCGATTCCATAATAGTGTGTGGTTGTAGTAATCATGTCAAATGTTTATGTTCAGCCTTCACTTGTTGACATTCTAGACATCTCACCACGTAGTTCACTATGTCCACCTTCATTCCTTTCCAGAAGAATAAGGGCTTAAGGTCTTACCTCATCTATGTGACCCCTAGATGATCCATGTACAATGCTCTATGAGATTCGTTTAAGATTAGTCTACTCAAATCTTCTTTAGGAGGTATGTAAATCCGATTATTATACCTCATTAAACCATCATTGTCCAATGTAAATCCCTCAAACTTTGGTACCAACATGGTGTCTTAGCCGATATTTTCCTTCACATCTTTATACCAATCATCATCAAACTGTAAATTTAGAATATTTTCTTGAAGATTCTTCTGAAGAGGTATCACCAAAAATATGTATGTTATCCAACTCAACGCATCTGCCACTCTGTTCACTATCTCTTTTATGTAAGTAATCTCCAAATCATACACACTAAGTAACTTTGACCAACTCCTTTATCGCGCGTTCAAGTCACTTTGCGTAAAAATGTGTTGCAATCCACAATGGTTTGTTTTTCAGTTCAATTTTTTGTCCAATCAGGTAATGCCTCCATACTCTTAGGGAATACACAATGGCCAACAACTCCAAATTGTGCTTCGCATAGTTCTCCTCATTCTTTCTTAAATTCTTTGAGATGTAATCCATCACTCGAATGTCTTGCATCAAGACCTTGCCTAATCCTTCATTGGATGCATTTGTGCATACCAAGAAGTCCTTGTCCATGTCAGGGAATTTTAGTATTGGCGTTGTCATCAACATCTCCTTGAGCCTTCAAAATTCTTCCACACATTTATCGGTCCATACAAACTTCTTGTTTTTATTCTGTAATTCTATGATCGAATTTGCCATCTTTGATGAACCATCGATAATATCTACCTAAACCCATGAAGCTACTTACTTCTAGTACGTTCATCGGCGTAGGTCATTCCATAATAGTCTCTACCTTTGCTGGATCCACAACATTTCCTTCGTTGGAGATAACATACCCCAAATAATGAATCCTCAATTGATAAAAGGAGCATTTCGACAGTTTCCTGTATAATTTGTTCTCTCGTAAATACTACAGTACCAAGCAAAAATTTTCGTCACGTTCTTCCATCATCTGGGAATATATCAATATGTCGTCAATGAATACTTGAATAAAATTTTCCAAGTATTCGTGGAACACCCCATTCATCAAGCTCATGAATACCCCTAGGGAGTTTGTCATTCCAAATGGTAAAATGGTAAAATCACAATGCCCGAACCTCTTCTTTAATTCGGTCTTAGGAATGTATTCCTCTTTGATCCGTAGTTGGTGATATCATGATCTTAAGTTGATATTTGAAAACACAGTCATTCCCTTCATTTGGTCAAAAAAATCATCTATTCTTCGCAACGAATATTGGTTTTTGATCATTTCCTTATTCAATTGATAGTAGTCAATACAAAGTCTCCACGACCCATCCTTCTTCCGTATGAAAATAATAGGGGCACCCCAAGGTGACACACTTGGACGTATAAGTCCTAGGTCCAACAACTCCTTTAGCTACATTTTTAACTACTATAACTTAGGCATTGACATCTGATAAGGCGTTCTAACTTCTTGCTATCGGTTTAGTTCCGGGTTTTAAGTTGATGGTAAATTAAAACTCTCTTTCAGGTGGAAAACCTGCTAACTCTTCTTGGAACAAATTCACAAACTGTCATAATACCAGAAGGTTTTCTAATCCTTCTTCCATGCCCTTTTTTTTAAGAGGTAGGATTGCATATAGATTACATCCCTTGCGCATGTTGTTTCGTAGCTATAGGGAAGAAATGAACCTTAGGGAAACTCCCTAGTTTCTTCCTACAATCACCCATCTTTGTCCCTCATCATCGGTCAAACTCAATCGTTTCTTCTTACAGTTGAGTATTGCATCATGCGATTGCAACCAATCCATACCAATCATGACGTCATAATATCCTAAGATTGTGACATACAGGTTGTTCTTCATTAAAAATTCTCCCAGGTTGAGGCTACAGCCCGTAACCTTTACTCCAACTTTCTACTTGGATCCCAAGGACATTTCGATGTAGCTAAATTCATCCTATTTGACTGACCTTACCTCAATTAGTTTTAGCATTGCACCAAAAATAAATCTATCTATAGCACCCGGATCTATCAAAATACTAAAGGTCCAATCAGAGATGGTACCTGACATCTCGAGCACAATAGATTGATGCTCGTCCTGTCAGTTATTCATCGCTGCATGAATCCGGTGGGCCTTGCCCAAATATCCTACTGTAGTTTTTTCAACTAACTCAGTTTCCCTGGCCCTCTCAACCGGAAATTCACGCTGGTAATTTGGCTCTCCACATAACCAACATGAGTTCTTCAATCCATTACTCCTCATCCTTGAAGTAGAAGTTGTTGGCCCACCAGCCTGAAACCCTTTTCTGTTTTTTTGAATAGGCCTAAACTATTGTTGTTGTGGATGATGATATTGTTGGTGTTGTGGTCTGCTATAGGGAGTCCGTTCTTGAGGTGTCGGTCATCGTGGTGTCGTGAATGTGGATTCTCTCGAAGTACCTCGAAACCCTAAAGAATTTCTAGCTGGTATATAATGTTGTGGCACACTCTATGTCGCATGTCCCATCGATTTTGCATGAGTCCTTCTTTGACCCCCATTGATCAGTTCTTCCTCAGCTATGAGGGCCTTTTATACTGCATCATGCAACGTCTTAGGAATTATGATCCTCACTTTCCCATGAATATTGACGTTAAGGATGAACACAAATGTGTTGGACTTGAGCTTCTCGGTTTTCAGATGTGGATCATACCTAAGTTGCTCCATGAAATGGGCCTCATACTTGGGCACCATACGACCACCTTGTCACAAGGTGTTGAACTCATTGAGTTGGCATTGAATGAATTCCTATGACAAATACCTCTCTCGAAACCTCTCCTTGAACAATTCCCATGACACATCTTTGACAACCATGTTCAATTGTGGTAGGAGAATCTTCCACCATAGAAGAGAGATCCCCTTCAGTTGAAAGACCGCCATGAAGAATTTCATGTTGGAGGTGTAGTGGCGAAGTGAGAATCACATCGCCATGTTCTTCAACCATGCATCGGCGGATGGATCGTCCATGGTATCCAATAACTTGGGAAACTTGACCTTCTTGAGTTATCTATGAAAGATACCAGTACCAGCTGGGTTGTATTGTGAACCCTTAGGGGGTACGGACTCCCTGGCCTCATCTCTATCTAGAAAGTTAAACAAGGCCCATGACATCCTCTGAAAGGACCTCATTAACCCAACCACATCCCCCACAACAATATTCTCATTTCCAATGACTTGTTCTGCTCCTTGGGGGTTAGACCCCTTTGGCATGAATGCTATGGGAGGTGTTGTGCCTCCTCCCCTAGCACCACGTCGTTTGCCTCTATGGTGTCCTCTAACCATGATTACCTATAGGGACACAATTCAATTTAATTAGTGATAAATTATTAATCAATATTTTAATACAGTGGAAGGTTTAATTCTCCCAAGTCGCAGGGTTGAACTTCTCTCTCATACCATATGTAACGACCCCTCCATTACGAATAGGAAAGCGAAGAATAAAAGGTATTTTTTATTTTTTTTGGCATTAGGAATTTCACGTCAACAATATAAATCTAGGTTTTCATCTAAAACTGAACTCTTACTCTAAAGCATATTGGAATTGGATACTTTCAAAGATTGAAAATATATTAAAATCTTGGAATTTTAGGTGGCTTTCCAGAGAAGGAAGGTTAATATTGGTAATATCATTTTTTGAGGCCCTACCAGTCTATTGGTTATCTATGGCTTGGATCCCAAAAGGAACACTGGAAAAAACAAGGAAATGTTGCTTCAAATTTCTTTGGGGAGGATAGAAGGAGAGTTTTGTGATGCCTTGGATAAAATGGAACTCCCTGGCCCTCCCAAAGCTTATGGTTGGATGGGGTCTAAAAAATATACATTGTTTCTCAACATCTCTAGTTGGAAAGACCGGATGGAGACTTATTTATTCAAAGAACCTCTGGTCAAAGGTCATCCATCAAAAATACATATGCCCATTTTTTCTAGAGGAATGGATAAGAACCGTAGAAAAAAGTCACCAAAATGGTTTCGTCATGTGGAAAGCTCTGGTAAAATATTTTGAGGTTATTATCAAGGGACTGGCCTGGAAGGTTGGAAGAGGAAACTCCCTCAGGCTAGTAAGGGATCCTTAGGTCAGGGCTTCTAGATAGAATTAACTCAAAATATAATTAATAGACTTCATGAGAGACACATATTTCATCTAAATTAGGTTGCATATGTACAACACACTTCAATTTGGAGTCAAGGTTGCAAATATTACCAAGCTTTGAACTTGGAGAAACCTTTCATTGCACCTTGGAATGAGTACATCAGGGCACTAAAACTAAGCCATATCAGATTAATAGATCAGGAGGATGAACTCTTATGGAATCTCAGCCCCTTTTGGGTATACACCCCAAAAGATGGTTATTCTTTTCTCTCATATGCTCGAAACTAACGAAATCATGAATGGTGGTGGAAAGGGATTTGGAAATAAAAATTCCCACTAAAGGATAGATTTTTTATGTGGTGTCTACTAAGGAAGAAATTCCCCACCTAGGAAAGGATGAAGAAAATGGTACTAGAAGGACCAGGATGGTGTCCTCTCTATAAAGGTGAAGAGGAAACTTCTTTACACCTTTTCCTAAAAGGCCCCTTTTCAACCCAAGCTTGGTGAATTGTATCTATGGTGTTGGCTTATTCCTTTTCCTGGCAAGGAACTTCCATAGAAGAAGACTGGAAGTCTTCAGTTCAAAATCGAATAAAAAAATGGTCAAGGCATTACCCCTTATCATCACTTGGGGCATCTAGATTGCAAGAAACTATGCCATTTTCAAGTCAAAAGATTCCATACCAAATATCATTATAGCCAAAATTCTTGCTAGTTTAGCACATTTTCCCCCAGAGAAAATTGTTCCTCCTCTTCAAAATGTTATGGAAGAACAAGTAAAGCAGAATATACCTTGGTATTTTTTCGATGGGGCTTCCAAACACCTCAGAGTTTGTTGTGGGGGTGGGGGAGTTTTACATCTTTCGCCAAGATTTTTTTTTAAGTTAATATAGGGCTTGGAGCAAGGATCAAATAACTATGCAAAACTTATGTCATTAAAGCTTCATACCTCTTTTTCTCGGGAAAAAGGGATAACAGATCTTCATAGTTTCGGGGATTCTTTGGTAATTATCAACTGGATGAGGAGAACTCAAAGCTTCCACAACATTTTTCTTTCTTCTCTTCTTAAAGAAGTGTTCTTAATCACAGAGTTATTTACAGATTTGTCTTTCACGCATGTCTACAGGGAATGAAACGGAGTAACAAACTCCTTATCTAAAGAAGGCATTTCTATGGCTCACGAGAAGTGGAACATCTTGGAGTTTATTGATGGTCAAATCTTGGTTCACTATCACGGGACTTTTATTGAACAAAGGGTTCAACATGATTAACATGCTTTCACAAAAAAGAATATTGTCTTCCTAAATTTTGGTAAAAAGTCACTCAAAAAGAAAGTAATGTTTTTTGTATCTTTGAACAAGGAGATCATCAGAATTGTAGTGGTGTCTTCTTTACTTTCTCTTTAAAGGGGTAGGTCTATATGTGGATATATGGCCAACAAACCACCAGTTTTAGCTCAGATTGTCTAACATGCACTATTTATATCTCAGTTTGTTCTCAACATTTTGAAAGACATGTCTTGTCCTATGTAAAGAACATTTTTTGGGAACAAAATGCATCTTTATCACATGCATTTGTTTACCATATGTAACACTTTTTTCACTGAATATTATATAAGTTTTTTTCCTTTGGAAAAAAAAACAATTTATATTCATTTTAACTTTTAATTTATTAAATGGAAAGAGATTAAATTTTTTTAAATGTAAATTTTAAACTTTATATTTAAAAAAAAATAACATTTTTCAATCTATAATTAAAATTAATTATTAATAAAATAAAATACTATTTTTTAATAAAAAATTTAAATTTTTAAAAATAATTTACATAATTTTCCATATTATTAAATTTAAAATTTTAAAAATAATTCACATTATTTTTCATACGATTGAATTTAATTGTAATATTTAGAAACATATCTCCAAATTGATATAAAAATAATATTTTTAAACGTAATATAAAATTTATATCAAAATATGAAATACATATCAAAATATATCTTCTCTAGCATAATATGGAGTTTATGCAATTTAATTTTAGAAGGCCAATATCAAAATTAGAGGCTAGTTCATTATGTAGTTTAAATTCCACTTCATAATAGACTAATAGAGTCATATCGTTGTTGTTCTGAATCTATTTTTGAATGTAGAAATGGATTTAGAATGTTGAAAAACCAATGGGCACTAAAATTATACAGAAATAATCAATCAAATCTACGAGTCTAACAATTTCTCGATTTCGAGCAAATATTTCAAGCTAATGGTTCTTCAATTGAGATTGAAATCATCCCATCGACCGAGTCCCCATCCACGATGATCTTTCATAATCCTTGTCCTTGATTTCCTTTAGAGGTTTAATATTGATATCATATTCATGTATCTTTGCCAACCAGTTAGCCCATTTTCCTTCTCTCAACTATTGATTTAGAAGCATCTTCATTCGTGATGAGGGAACATAAGATATAACATGGGAGGTTAATATATATGTATGAAAGTGCACTACTACTTTTACAAGAGCCAAGGCTTTCTTCTCAAGTTTTGAACACCTCAACTCATAGTCGTGTAGGATCTTTCTCATAAAACGTATCGGGAGTTCTTCTCCATTGCTATTTTTCTGAGTGAGAATGGATGCAACAACTATCTCTATAGAAAATGAATAAATAATGAAGTCTCTTTGGAAGTCCGGACTGATGAGGACAAGAGTGGTGGTGATTTCTACTTTGATATTGTTGAGTGCTTCCTGAGTATATGTTGTCCATTCGAACCTCTACTCCTTTTTCAGCAACAGATTGATCTGCTTTATGATGCTTGCTTAGTAAGGAAAAAGTCTTCGCACAAAATTTATTTTTTTGAAGAATGATTGGACTCCCTTCTTGGATGTCGGGGGGTTTAGCTCATTTATTTATTTAAATATTTCTGGATATATGTAAATCCCTTCCTCGCATACAATATGGCCCAACAACTTGCCTTGAGTCACAACGAACAAACATTTCTTTGGATTCAGAGAAATGTCGTATAATATACATCTTTCAAAAACATTTCTTGAATGATCGATATGATCCTCCCTTTTATTTAAATGAACCATCAAGTCATCTTGGTAGTCTGCCATAAACTTTCCTATCAACCCAATGAACGCATGATCGATGGCCCTTTGGAATGTGGCTCCAACATTCTTCAAACCGAAGGGCATTCTAACATATTCATATGTCTCCCATGGTGTGATAAATATTGTATTTTCCCTATCTTCCTCAGCCACCAAGACATGTTTATACCCATATAAACCATCCAACATGGACATGCAGGTCGATCCAGTAACTTGTTGTAGAAGAAACTCCTTATTAGAAAAAGGAAAATTATCTTTTATGCTTGCTTTGTTAAGGCATTTGAAGTCAACACACATCTGGATTTCCCCAGTCTTTTTCCTTATAATCATTGGATTTGAAATCCATTCTAAATGTTTGATGGGATAAATTATCCCTACCTTCTTCAACTTCTCCAATTCGATTTTTACCATAGGTTTCAGCTTGTGATTCATCATCCTTATTTTGTGTTTCACTGGTTTCACTTCTTCTCTCAAATGTTGGAATATAATTTTGTCGTACGCTTTCAAATCATCATAGTTCCAAGAGAACACATCAATATATTCTTTGAATAAGGAAACATATTGATCAACCTCATCAGTGGTGAAATCGACTCCCAAGTTGACATATTTCGAGGACTTGTTCGTTCCAATATTGACTTTTCTCATTTCTTTCACTTTTCGAACTGAAACTTATTCAAGGAGATTCTTGGCATGATCATCTTTTGTAAAAAAAGATTCAACTTGTATATATTCTTTTGCGACGACAAATGAGCTATATTATTCTTCATCATCATCTCTTAACAAAAACAATTCCAACCTCTCATCGTTCTCAAATACTTGTAAGTACTCAACATTATCAGGCACAGATGGTCGAAAATCTCTTTCTAACTGGAAATATATTTTTCTTTGGACATCATTTGGGTTTGATAATGAGGCCTCCAAGGCTATTGAATCCGCCTTGTGATTCTTGTCCCTTGGAATGAAAGCAATGTTGAAGGAGCTGAAAGATTCCATTAGTTTGTTAACTCTTTTGAAATACAGCTTAAGTCTTTCCTTTTTTATTTTCTATCTTTAGGTAACCTGATTGATTACCAGCTTTGAGTCTCCAGTCACAATGAGATGTTATATTTTCATTTCCTATGCAAGGATCATCCCCTAGATCAAAGATTCATATTTTTCCTCGTTATTTGTGCATGAAAACTCTAGTCTCACAGCATGGGGATGCATAGTCTTATTTGGACTCAAAAGAACAATTCCAACTTCGTTCCTAGATTTAGAACATGCCCCATTGAATGGTATCCTCCAGTATCCTTCAAACAAACATTCTTGGTTCCCCAAGCCTTGAACACACTCTAGGATTTCATTGTGCTTGATGTCTAGGATAGCATAGTTTCCAATCGTGGCATCTATATAATATTACATTAATTCATTTTCCTTATTCTTGAAAGAGAAGGGTTTTCTGGGTTCACAAGGTAATTTAATCATCACTCCCTCCTTTCCTAGTAGCATCATACAACTTCCATCATTCATTATATATCCTATGATCATGGATGTCCAGTCTCTTCCCAACACAACTTTGTATGTTGGAGAAAGTTTTACCACAATCATATTGAAAACGATAATGATATGGGGGGCTTTTATAATCCAAGAATAAAAATCCTTGATTTCTCCGTATGCTGGCACTTTTCTAGAATCAATTGCATATATTCTCTCTCCAGTTTCATAATACTTAGTGAAACTCATGCCCAATGCCTCCATGACCGCAAGAGGCATTATATTATTTTTCGTTCCAGTGTCAACTAAACAATTATGTAATGCAACATCATGATTTTCAAAGAAGAGCATAATTTTACCTCTCAGCTTCGCAGTTGACGGGCTCTGGCTCTATTTTGGACTAGTAACGATAGCTTCATATTTTTCCGATGGATCATCCAACAACTTAAAAAAAAATTGTCTTTGCTTAGGAATCTTTACCACTTCCATAAAAGGAAGAGTTATCCTCAATTTACTTAGGTCCTCCACGACATTATATGTCATTTGAGTGGAGCTTGACCCCGAGTGTTACCTTTTGGTTCCATTTCCATCCGTCACTTTCTCATCCGACACTTTTTCATTTGTTTTTTCTTTTTCTTTTTTCTTTTTGTTTTTCCTTGTCAGAGTCGCCTTTATTCTTTGGTCTATTCACAAACCCTCTTGTATGGGTGATGTTTTCTTGAAAGTTAGGATCATTGTTTCCCTCTCCAAATATATATATCAGTGTATCACATATGTCCATCTGCAGAGTTTCAGAGCTTTCATCAGGTAAGTAATAATTTTCATGCTCGATTAATTGCTCATCATAGACATCATCCAGAACAACTGTGTTTGTAGTAGGTTTTCTCGGAACCCTTGGTCTCTATGGGTTATCAGTATCCTCAAACCTCACTCTGTTTTCAGGGGGAGTGTTCATCCTTTTCTCGGGGATTGGCATTATTGGGTTTGGAATGTAATTATCTCTCGTTCTCAGTCTGGTTATCTCATTCTGCATTTGTTTGATGGTTCTGTTCATTTTTTCAATTTCAATTCTTTGCTTAGTTTTCTGTGTTACCACGGGGTCAACCTTTCCATCAGGCATGGTTCCTTTGAAAAATCCTCCTCTCATCATTTTATTCTGAGTTGCTTGAGGTTTCAATTATTCATTCTTTATTGAACTGGAAGTTCCTTGATTATCAATATTTAATCTCCCCATCTGCCTTTGTACTCTTCCCATTATAATGTCAGGGTCGGCACCTGTCCCAATCATAATTTCTTCATCTCAATGGCCTTAGTCATTGGCTCATCCAAAGTATCCATTTGGGATGTTCTTATGGCATATTTTAAATTCAAGGGAATTGCATTCTTATAACAACTGAGAATGACCGGGTCATTTGGCATTTTATCTTTTGGAATTTTACTAAACGTCTTATGGAACCTGAGATTAAAATTTTGTATCCTTTCATTCTTCCTTAACACAATCTGGGTGAAGTCAGTGATGAAGGTATGGTAATAAATTGGAGGGGAAAACATAGTTAGTAACATAGCTTCGAGCTCGTTAAATGAGCGAATGGATCTACAAGGAAACGTTATATACTATTCATAATATCTTTCTGATAAGGTTTTCATAAACAACCTCACCATGACATCATCATATTCAACTCGGTGAAAGTCACAAACGCCAAGAAATAAAGTGCATATGCCTCTTTGCATCAATTGTTTCGTCTTCAAAAAATTCTTTTAAGGTTCCCTTAGGGAGAACAAGGAGCTCATGTTGTTCACCTATAAGATTAAGAGGGAAATCTATTACCCTCCTTCTATTTCCAAACCCTGGGATTCCTTGATTTCTTACAACATCTCTTCCACCTCATTGTCTCTCCTCATGATGCTCGTCTCAGGGATGTTCGTATATCTCTACCATGTCTAGGGAGAATTCAACGATATACTTTTCACTTATAAGGATAGAGAGTTGCTTACTTTTACTTCTGGTAATGGGTCCCTTGTATTCGTCTAGCTTCAATCTAGACGTTGTTCTTGTGTTGCTCTAGCTAGCCTTTGATTTCTTCGATCGTGTTGTTCTTATCTCCTCTGTTTTCGGAGGATTTCTCTTTCTTCCTCTTGCACTAAGATCTTCCAATATATTTCTAACTCTTCTCGATTTTGGGTCGTTGTTATTAAGAGATTGTACAACTGGTGTAAAATTCTTCGTTGATTATTTAATCCAATTTCCAAATGGGGTTGATTACCCTAGGGTAAAGTCATATAATATTTCACAAAAGATGGGTTAGTTTCTAAATTTTCACTTCATGTCCCCAGTATGGTCGCCAAAAATTTTGACGCTTGAATCCGTTAGAACTGAAATGGAAACCTCATGAGGATATAAATTCCCCTGCATTTTTATAGAGGTGGTACTCCTCTGTTATGAATTTCGCAGGACTCTAGGAATTCAGAATGTGGGACTTTTAGAGAAGTTCATCGTGGTAATCAAAGAAAAGACAAAGATGCAAAGAATACAAATGTTTTTATTTTCTTTAATGAAAGTTCCTGAGAATCGACCAAGAACCACACATATTCACACATTTAAAATAAATAAACAAAATTTCCTCACATCCATCATAGTTGGGATAAATATTTTTTATCACATAAAAAATAAAAGAAAATGATCTTCATGAATAAGAGAACTTTGAGAGAGTGATACGCAGGAAGCTCAAACAAATATAATGATAGATCAACTTCAAATACTTTATATTCAGAAAACTGAGTTACAATGTATAGATGAGATTGTTCCCAAAATAGCTCTCTTCAAATTTCTAAAAAATATATAGTTTATTACATATTCTCCACAATTTAAATGTGTTTTTCATAAAGACTAGGATTGGGGCTCTCGCAGACCATAAAGAAAATATATATAAGAATGAAATTTGTAGAAGGAAGAAAGTGGGCGATGCAATCCCTAGTAAGAAGAAAAAGGAAATTATATGTCTTTAGTTAAACCTTTCTATTTAAAGAGGTAGAGTAACTGGATGAAGGAATTGATAACGAAAGAAGGATGTGATTAGTATGAACTTATTATGATAGTATCTCTCCCTTGTCACTTTCTTTCTAATGTCCTTTTATTTCTTTCATCAACGGTTATAGGAATCGTCTCAACTTCCTTTTTCCCTTCATCAGTCATTTTGTCGATATCTTTTTTAAACCACTCTTCGATATAGCTTCTCATTGGTGCCACATTGATTTCATGCCAGATTTTTATATTGAAAATATCTCCCTTAAAGTCTCTTAGATCAATGGAAATATTACACAAAGCTTCTTCAATATCTTTATTTCTTACTAAATAATTCACTAGCTAGTTATCTATGTCATCTTCATTATACTCAAGAATTCCATAGAACATTTCAAGTCATAACCCTTTAAATATCTCAACTTGTTCGTCAAAGGATTGCTTGGTTAGGAACAACAAGTTGAGAATCAATTTGGGTTCTTGGATCTCATTGGTGCTCATGTCTAGGTCTATCTCAGTCTGTTAGAATATTTAGACACTTACAATTTAGTTAATATCGAGTTGGTCTAATATGTCATTAGGTAAAAGTGTGTTTCTTGGTGTGTTTCTTTAGTATACATTAGTATGCATTTGTAGTTAGGAAATCCGACGGTCGCGATATGCTCCCAACATAGAGTGATCTGATGGTTCATACTCTCCTCAATCTTAATGACCATTGATCTGTGGCTTAACACCCGATTGGTCCATGATCTATATTTAAAGAGAATGGAGGGTCATTTGCCGATGATCGATTATGAGAAACTCTTTTCTAAAATCTCTCTATAATCTTTTTCTTTGCATTAATAAATTGCTCCAAGTGGCCACATTGGTTGGGGCCATGGATATTTCCCTGTAGGGGTTTTACCACGTGAAAACATCGGTGTCACTTGGGCCTATAAGAAACAACATGATATTTCACTTTCTTCATCCGAAGTAGAGTACCAAGCAGCGGTAAATGCAAGTCAGGAAGCCATGTGGCTTCGACAAATCCTTTCAAAGTTTGGATTCCAGCACCACCATCCAACCAGCCTTTGGTGTGACAATCAGAGTGGCATCAAGCTCGCCAAAGACCCATTTCAACATCAACATAGAAAACACATCGAGATACACATGCACTTCATCAGAAAGCTAATTCATGATCAAGTTATTGAAGTGCTCTTTTACCCTACAAAAGATCAAGTTGTAGACATTTTCACGAAGTCTCTTACAGAAGTGAAGTTTTCCGAACTTCGATCTATGTTAGGAGTTTAGGAAGTTGTCATTAAGGGGGGATAGGCTCTAATTCCTCCTTCCTTCTCCTATTGTGTCACTATTGTAAATCCTTCAATCCTATCCCAAGTTCTTCTTAAGGGGGGATGTTAATATATTTAGACACTTATATGTTAGTTAAGATCTACTTGGTCTAATATGTCATTAGGTAAAAGTGTGTTTTTTAGTGTGTTTATTTAGTATGCATTAGTATGCATTTTTAGATAGGATATCTGACGGTCATGATATGTTCCTAACATAGAGTGATCCGATGGTTCATACTCTCCTCGATCTTAACGACCATTGATCTGTGGCTTAACACTCGATTGGTCCATGATCTCTATTTAAAGAGCATGGAGGGTCATTTGTCGATGATCAATTGTGATAAAATCTTTTGTAAAATATCTTTGTAATCTTTTTCTTTGCATTAATAAACTGCTCCAAGTGGCTGCATTGGCTAGGGCCATGGATGTTTCCCTGTAGGGGTTTTACCATGTGAAAACATCGGTGTGTTGATCTTTGATCTAGTTATGTGAGTGGTTATTGAAGGTGTTCATACTCTGTTGGAATACCTATGTTGTCGAAACACCCGATTGGTCCATGATCTCTATTTAAAGAGCATGGAGGGTCATTTTCCGATGATCGAGGAGAGTATGAACTGTCAGATCACTCTATGTCAGGAACATATCGTGACCGTCAAATTTCCTAACTGCAAATGCATACTAAAAAAACACACTAAGAAACACACTTTTACCTAACGACATATTATACCAAGTAGATATTAACTAACTTCTAAGTGTCTAAATATCCTAAATCGTTTCTTTGGCGAGCTTGATGGCACTCTGATTGTCACACCAAAGGCTGGTAGGATGTTGGTGCTAGAATCCAAACTCTGAAAGGATCTGTTGAAGCCACAGGGCTTCGTGACTTGTATTTACCACTGCTCGATACTCTGCTTATGCTGAAGAAAGTGCAATAGCATGTTGTTTCTTGCAGGCCCAAGTGATAGTTCCCAAACCAAGGCTGAAAACATAACCTACAGTAGACTTATGATCATCAGGGTCGCTAGCCCAATCTAAATCAGTGAAACCAACCAATAAAGGATCCCCCCCTAAACTGTAATGTATCTCGAACTGAACTGTACCACGAACATAGCAAAGTATCCTTTTAGTTGCTTTCCAACGTATTTCATGGGGTGTTTTCATATACTAGGAAACAAGACCAACAACAAAGGAAAGATCAGTATGGGTGTGAGTCAAGTATAAGAGGCTAGCAACTAACTGACGGTATAGGGTGGCATCAACTTCAAGAGAAGTACATGTGGAAGTAATATTGACTCCAGAATGGAAGGGAGAAGGGGTTGGTTTACAATCATCCATGTGAAAGAGACGAAGAAGGTTACAAGAATAATTAGACTGGTAAAGAAAAATTCCTTCATTGGTTTGAAAAACTTGGAGGCCAAGGAAATAGTGCAAATTTCCTAAGTCTGTCATTTCAAATTTCTTCTTAAAGTTGGTTTTCAGATAGTTTAAAATTTTTGAGTCACTACCAGTAAGGATAAGGTCATCAACATAAAGGACAACGATTATGAGATGGCTTCCTACTTTATTGGTATAGACATTAAGATCAAAATGGCATCTAAAGAATCCAGTGGAAATAAGAAAGGTGTCCATTTTGGCATACCAATCTTGGGGAGCTTGCTTGAGACCATAAAGAGATTTCTTAAGGTGATAAACAAGGCTAGAGTCATTCTGGGCATAGCCAGGAGGTTGTTCCATATATATTTCTTCTTGCAAATATCCATGCAAGAAGGCAGATTTAACATTCATCTGATGGACCTCCCATTTATGTGAGGCAGCAAGGGCAAGAAAAAGGAAGATGGAATTCATTTTGGCTACAGGGGCAAAGGTTTCATGATAGTCAATTCCTTCAACTTGGGAAAATCCATTAGCAACTAAACGAGCCTTGTGTCTTTCAACACTTCCATATAATGCATACTTAATTTTGTAGACCCATTTACATATGACAAGTTTTCTTCCTTTTGGAAGAGGTACAAGATCCTAAGTATCGTTTTCCATTAAAGAACGATACTCTTCATTCATTGATGTATCCCAATCTGGATGACCTGAAGCTTCTGCAAATGTCTCTAGATCATGAGTTTCTGAAACTTGAGCCAAAAGAGAAGAGGCTCACTAGAACTATGAACGTGTCTGACGTTGATCTGAAGGATCATCGACAAGATCACCAGCAACTTCTCGTGTTGAACGGACCCATCTAGGAAGCGGTGGAACTGGTGTTGGTTCAATTTCAAAGGACTCATCTGGAGGAGGGTGAGCACGCGGAGGTGGATTTTCATCCTCGCTATCATCATCTGAAGAAAAAACTAGATCATAAGAAGGCACAAATGTCGAATATGGCTTGCAGGCCGAAGAAGTCACAACCATTGAATTAGGCTCGCATGCCAAAGAAGGCACAAATGCCAAATTAGGCTCGTAGGCCAAGAGATTCTCATAAAATTTAGCATCTATTCTAATAATAATTTCATTACAATGTGATTGAAGAAGTCTGTAACCTTTGACATCTTCAGAATAACCAACAAATATACGCTTCTCACTTTTAGGCTGTAATGCCTTCCTTTTCTCATCAGGAATGTGAGCCCATGCTATACTACCAAATACATAGAAGTGACTTACATCTAGCTTAATTTTAGTCCATGCTTCTTCTGGTGTTATACTTTTAAGAGTCTTTGTGGGAGTGTGATTTACTATGTAATTTTCACAGTTGATGGCTTCCATCGAATACTTTAGACTTAATCCCTTAGATTGGATCGTACAATTAGCCATTTCTTTTTATGTGCGGTTCTTTCTCTCAAAAACACCATTTTGTTGTGGTGTATATGGAACAGAGTGTTGCATTTGGATTCCCTGTGTAGTGCAGTAATTTGTAAAATAATTTCTCACATATTCTCCTCCATTATATGTTATTAACCTTTGAATTTGATGGCCATATTTCTTTTCTACAAGGGCCTTGTAGGCCAAACTCTTGTCAAAAACTTCACTTTTAAGTTTTAATAAGTAAACCCAAGTACGTCTAGAAAAGTCATCAATAAAATTTAAGAAATATTTACACCCAGAAAAAGAAGGAGAAGAAAGTGGACCACACAAATCACTGTGAAAAAATTGCAAAGGACTTGAGGCATGCCAAGAGGCACATTTTTCAAAACTGTCCCAGTGATGTTTGCTAAGAACACAACCGACACAAAAACCATCTCTGCATGAAATAAGAGGAAGACCAGTCACCATATGTTGATTACATAGTTGTTGCAATGAGCGATAGTTTAGATGACCAAACCGCTCATGCCAAAGTTTGCTCAAGTCATCACTATCAGCAACAAAAACTGATGAAAAAGATGATGACCCAAAGTTGTCAAACTTGTACAACCTGGTAATATCATCAAAAATTTCAGTTGCAAGAACATGATTAGGATATTTTAGATCCTTGATGACAACTTGGTGAGGTGAAAACTCTACGGTTTTACCTTCACCTGATTGAGTGATTTGATATACTAATAGAAGGTTACAAGAAAGACTTGGAACACATAATACATCATTGAAATGGCCATTTTCTACTTGTATTGTTCCATATCCTTCAACACTAAGAGATCTTTCATCACCAACAAATATTTTCTTGGTGTTTCATTCATTTAGAGTAGAAAATGTGTCTCTATCCTTAGCTATATGATAAGATGCTCCAGAATCAATAAGCCACTTATCATAAGTAGAAGTAGAAGGTGTATTGAAGGAGAAACTAGAAGAAAAAAGTTCATGTCCATGAGAAGAAGAAGAAGAAGTAGAATCAATACTGATGTTGTGCTTCTTCATCGCTGCTTTTAAAGGTGCCATCTTCTCGAAACATTTGGACTCATCATGACCATCTTTATCACAAAAGTTGCAATGTCTATTAGTATTCTTATTTTTATATTTTGCTCCTTTGTCACCATTAGGAGATGAAGCTGTCTGAGTGGGTTTGGGACCCTTATATTGCTTGTTGTTGTAGCGAGGATGTTGCTTCTTGGGATACTTGGGTTTATCTTTCTGTTGGACAACTAAGGCTTTGTTAGAGGTACATGCATTGTTGATCACTCCAAGTTGTATAAACTTATCTTCCTCTCTAATCAAAGAAGCAGAAAAGGACTCAAAAGTGGGTTTTTCATAAGATTTCCCTAGAGCCTCTCTCATGGCATAAAATGTAGATACAAACACAGAATATGCACTACCTAGCTTAGAAAGAATAAGATAGATGCAATGCTCTTCCTCCATTTTTATCTTACATTCTTCACATAAAATTTTGAGTGTTTTAAACTTTGATAAATAGTCTCCAAGGAAAGAAAAATCACTTGGAATCAAGGTCAATATTTGATTTTCTAACTGTTGTGCTCGAATAATATTGAGTTTACCAAACACAGATTCAATCTTGTCCCAAGCTTCTTCGGGGTCATTAATTTCTTGAAGGTGGTACCTTAAATCAGGAGAGATGGAAATTTAGATTAGTCCTCATGCTTCGTCATTCCTATTATCCCACTTGGATTTCTTATCATCATCAATGGGTTCTTTTTCCTTTCCTAAGGTAATCTGGTACAAACATTTACTTCTTAATAAATCTTCCATATGAGATTTCCATTGGAAGTAGTTGTTGATGGTAAGCAAGACATTACTTGTATAAACCATATTAAATATGCAGATAATATGGATTTAAAAACTGAAACTGATGATCTATATGGAAAGAGCTCGAAAAATTATGTGGTTTCAAAAAAAATGACACTGAAAACGGACTTCTGATGTCAGAGTTATGCCCTTTAAAAAAAAAGGCATAAACGGTAACCAACTGACCATGTGATAGTGTAAGTTGCTTTATGAAGTGACCCACTTTTATAAAGAGAAGTGGGGATCACTTTTACAATGAAGTTACTTTATAATAGAAAAGCTGCATGCAAAATAAATAAATCTAAAATAAAATATTAAAGCTACTTATAGTGATTCACTTTTATACTTGAAGTGAAATACACTTTACAATTTTAGCATGAACTTTTTCAAAAAGTAACAAAAGAGAGACTTGAACTCAAGACCTCTTACTTAATAAGGAAAGTTTTAACCAAATGGTCTAACAAAACATATTGTAATGTTCATAAGGAGGATTGGGGTTGTTGTTGAAGACGGCTTTGGAGAGCATGCTAAAAAAAAACTATTTTCACACCAGAAAAAAATTTCACTTCTCGATGACAACAAGGGTTAGATCTCGGTTAGCTTACCCGGAAGATGCACCTTTTCCTATATGTTTCTGATTTACCGAGATCGAACAGGGCGCATGGCAAAGATCATATGCAGATCTAAAAGAGTAGCAACCCGGAAATAAAAAAAATAAGACCAAAATAAAACTTTGCAGAAATTTAAAAAATGTGTATTCAGGCTTTATACATCCGGATCTGACTGTAATGGTCGTATCTTGGGAAAACATAAACCTTTTAGAGTGAAAAAAAAAGTGTTCCTAAATGAAATGAGTGCTCCGGACGTAATGTAATAGTCCTATCAGCCCAAAAATGTACAGAAATACCATAAAATGTAGATGAGGAAACTCGGCTTCACGATCTCGATCTACAACAGGAGCGGGTCTTCAAACAGGCTCTGATACCATGTTCGATAAAACATGTATTCCAATAAAGGACGAACACCTTCAGTAACAACTCACATAACTATTAGGATATTTAGACACTTAGGAGTTAGTTAAGATCTACTTGGTCTAATATGTCGTTAGGTAAAAGTGTGTTTATTTAGTATGCATTTGTAGTTAGGAAATCCGACGGTCACGATATGTTCCCGACCTAGAGTGATCCGACGGTTCATACTCTCCTCGATATTAACATCCATTGATCCATGGCTTAACATCTGATTGTTCATCTATTTAAAGAGCATGGAAGGTCATTTGCCAATAATCGATTGTGAGAAACTCTCTTGTAAAATCTGTCTGTAATCTTTTTCTTTGCATTAATAAACTACTCTAAGTGGCCGCATTGGTTGGGGTCGTGGATGTTTCCCCGTAGGGGTTTTACCACGTGAAAACATCAGTGTGTTGATATTTGATCTAGTTATGTGAGTGGTTATTGAAGGTGTTCGTCCTCTATTGGCATACCTATACTGTCAAACATGGTATCAGAGCCTGTTTGAAGACCCGCTCCTGTTGTAGATCGAGATCGTGAAGCTGAGTTTCCTCATATCCATTTTCTAGCATTTCCATACATTTCTGGGCTGAGAGGACTGTTCCATTGCGTCCGTAGTACTCGTTTCATTTAGTAACACTTTTCGTTTCACTCGAAAAGGTTTCCGTTTTCCCAAGATACGACCATTACAGTCAGATCCGGAGGTATAAA
>ML807231.1:89849-103762 GCA_009831015.1 Picea engelmannii
CCTGAAACAAGGGTAAAAAGTAAGAAATACAATAATAAGGAATGAGAGAAACACTCTTCTAGTGTTGTGATCAATCATTCCTCCATGGTAACTTGGAAACAAAACAAGAAGTTTTTCCTAGAGGAGATGTTAGTTATATCTAGTGAATGATTACAATAAGCATTTATCTCAATAGTACTCACATACTACCAAGTATTCAATAACAAAAATTTTCAAAGATTGCTATCACAACTATAGTGTTTAGTAGTTATCAAACTTGATATGTGTAAATTTGAATCTTATCAATTTAATCAATCAAACCTGGAGTCTTGTCCTCAAGGATGAGTGGGTTGCTTTTCTTCTGAGTCTCCTTCACTCAAGGTGACAAGTACTTTCTTCAACCTGTCCTATGTACTAAGACATATGCTATCTTGACAGAAATCCGAGTTAGGGAATAAACTCTATAATCTCAACTTTAATCAATCTAATACTTTGACTTTAATTTTGACCAATGGTTAGTATGATAACTTCAATAGATCAAAATGCAACCTGGATATTCATAAGATTACAATAATGCCATAACAAGTAGAGGCATATCAAAGTAATCAAACCTGGGGTGCATAGTTCCTCTGAATGTGTTGGATTTGAGATCCCTCTGGATATACGATTGTTGTTTAGACAAAGATCCTTTCTCTTGCAAATACCCTTTAAAATAATGATACAGTTTAAACATATGTAAGTACATACCTCTGACAACATCGACAAGTAGTGGCACCATCCGACAATAGTGGCAAGCAATAACGAACCTTTAAAACTTCAAAGGTGCTTCAACTTGTAACTTAAAGTTAGTTGGAGATTTTCTAGGGTAAGGCGCACTAGGAAAATAAAAATCAGTCCCAACACTCCACAAAAAATTTCACTGCAACTGGTACTGCAGTTGGCGCTGGCACTGCAACTGGTGTTGCAACTGGCATGAAGGAACTGGCACTGCAACTGCAACTGATATTGCAATTGCAACTGATGTGCAACTACAACTGCAACTGCAACTGGTACTGCAACTGCAACTGTAACTGGTACTGCAACTGCAACTTAGGGTTTTATGAGGAAAACCTAATTTATCAAACTTCAAATTTTGGAATTCTGATCAAGGGACTAGATGCGCCCTCCTAGGGTGAGCTCCTAGGTGATCTTAGTTTCACCAACGTCCTCCAACAAAGGTAAAAACACCACTTTTAGGGTTTGTGCAAAAACCTTGGTCCCTAATTTTGCAGCAGTTGCAACACTAAAAACTGAATTTTGGAGAGGGTGCGTTGAGGCTAGCCACTTCTTTATAAACTGTGAGTTGGTCTCTTTCAGGCCTGCTCTGATACCATGTTAAAGTTTTACTTATACAACTAGCAGTTACGGTTCTTCTTTATTATTATAATCATTTAGCACATTAGCTGCATAAATAACATCATTGAAAGAGAGGCAATCACAGAAACAATAGAGACACATAAATTATCTTGGGAAACCCTCATGGGGGAGAAAACCCAACAAAAACTTCCTCAATATAGATAGATTATAGACCAAAGACCGAACAAAAGATCCTCCTCTACTCCTTCACTAGGAAGAGTAACGCACCACTTAACCAAGAAATAGCAAGAGATAGACCAAAAACCCTCCTTGACGTCACCCCCAGTTGCAGGAGCTTCTCCTCCAAGACTTGCGCACTGCAGAGCTGAGTGTGTGTGTCCAAATGAGGCACTGGCCTCTCTTATAAATAGTGGTCTGGACAACCTATAATTAGGTATGGGCCGACCTGTCACTTTACCCTCTTAATTTACAATTAACTGTCAAGGAACAATAGGGTCGAGTTTTACTAAGGCACAATAGGGCCTAATTAAATATAATAAAATAGTATTATTCAAGTCTTTCTCGGGTAGAATATTCCTAGAAGTCACAATATTTCAACAGCCTCAAGTGAGGACAACCATTGAGGTGATAGTGGGTGGTGTCCCTAAGTTTCCCTAGGATTTGTGCTTGGTATTTGGACTTATCTTTTGTGCACTTCTTGGAGGTAACAACTCTGGCATTGTATCCCTGGAATGTAAAATTCATGGATATTGGGAGAGAAATGTTCATTTGTTACTCCGTTCACTGGATATGGTCAGATGATACCATAATAATAATTCAAACATAATCATCTAGATGATTTTATGTTTCAATGTATGATGTGTAATTACATGTTATCATTCTCTAAACATCTTGCCATTCCTTCCCTTTATTTGGAAAGATATCGAAAGGGGTTCTCTTTTAATGTTTGTGCCATATTTACACTCACTGTAGTTTTTATTTCATCTAGAATTCATAGTACGTATACTTTTAACCCTCAAAAGTTTTGCATGAGCTATATCTTATGACATATTTGCTGAATGAGTTTTCTTCGAGTCAATGTATTTCTTCTGAGATTATAAATTTGAGAATGATTGTCAACATTGAAAAAGAATCTATGGACTTATTTTCAATTGATATGTTTCATAACTATTTCTTGCTGCATTGTCATTTTTACATTTTAAGCTTTACTTTTACCTTTGTCTAGGTTTCCAAACTTTTAAGCATTTGTCCAAAACATTTCATGTAATTTATCGTCTTTAGAAGCATAGATTAATGCATATGCTTGACTTTGTTTTCAATCATTTGGCATTCAAAAATATGCCCATAAAACTGAGCTGCATTTGAGTTAGTGGGGGAACTGTATAGCATTAAAATCACTCACATTCTCTGTTTATTTATCAGTTTATGACTTCAGGACACCAATATGTTTCGCGGAAAGATGAGGGTGATAAGGTAATTGTGTTTGAGAGGGGCAACCTGGTGTTCGTTTTCAACTTTCACTGGCAAAAAAGTTTTACAGATTACAGAGTTGGCTGTCTGAAGCCTGGGAAGTACAAGGTGAATATTTTAATAATAGTTTATTTGAATAAAGCAGGATATCTATTTTTCTCCATTGGATCTATCCAAACGGAAATTTCAAAATGTTCTATTTTCTTCTCCATTTAATATGCATTTGTATGACAATGGAAAAGAAAGTAGTCATCACAGCACAGGGGAATCTAATGCATACAGTATTTCTTCCAGTGCTCTCTCAGATATTTCTTTCTTATCAATTTTTTTGGGTAGGTGAAAAGAAGGTTTTTAATATTAAAGTGTAAACAGGTTTACATTTCAATCAACTTGACTAGTCCTGATATTCTGAATTTGGCCTTGTTTGACTTAACAAAATGGACTAGCTGAAGAGATTGCATACTCTATTAGTTCCTACCATATCTAGTATCTACTACTGTATGACATATAGTGACTTGAAATTGTCTGATCCTTGGCCCTTTGTAAAGATTGACAACCAGACAAAACTCTTTACTTGTCTCAAACAGAGGATTACGTCTAAAGTTTTCATTACTATCTCTTGCAAAAAATATCTTCAGAGACCATATATTTGACTTTGGGATAGCTTCAAATTGATAAAATAGATACCAAATATCTTATTTTCATATGCATGATATCAGACTCAACAAGGTGGCTGGTAAGACTTGCTTCGCTTGCTGGACTCCATGCTCTTGACTGCATAAGCCCTTCACCTTTCTGACCCCAAGCTTGTGTAGCAGATACTTCGTTATGATTATGTGGGTCACCATTTGATCTTCCTCTCTGACGGTGAAGGCCCTCCACTGATTACCTGTTTCCAAATTCCCACCTTGAGAAATTGCCTAATCTTCCTTTCTGAGTGAGTTCAATCTTCCTCTTATAATGCTGACCATACCCACTAATATATCTTTAATTGCCCATTCAGAGTCCAGCACTGCAATGTAAATATTTGTCATTGCTCACCTTTGCGTCGGATAATTTGGAGAAACTCACGAGGAGCCAACTTCGTCTTGAAATTTCACATCCTCTCTCAGAGCCTTCCATTTGCACTGCTACCCTCAAGATTATTTTTGGAAGGTGAATGTCATGCAACCTAAATAACCAAAATAAGGCCATATCCAACATCTTGCAAGCATAGGCTGGAACGTCTATCACTGTCCAGCTGAAAAATGTGGTGAACTCCTGATAGAATACAAAATCAAGATCAAACCAAGGCTGATATGTTTTGTTACATGCATAGTCTATCTATTCCTGGATAGGGACGAAAGAAGTACCATCTCCTGAATGTGAATAGTACAGCGCATTATCAAATCATGAACCATCATATGCCCTGCAAAAGACTTCTCCAAAGGTTGATTTTCATCTTCTAACAATCTTCCTCCTTTGCTGCTATAAAAATCCACTGGTACTACATTAAGCAACAAGGGTTGGCTGGGCAGCTCCAAGAAAAATCTGCAATAAATTATACCACTACATGTCAACACATGTCTATATGCTGATGGTCCATACATGTGGCTGCCACAAAAACACACTCCTTTGCTGATTTTACATGCATTGTATGAGTGCTGGTTCGAAGTGTCATTGGATGGATTTTTTCTTCATGCACAATATCTCATGATGATCATTCACCTCATGTTATAAGTTATAACAAATCTGCTTCTCTGCTGAAAGTATATATATATATATATTGATAATCTACAAGATCATCATTTTCAATTCTTCAAAACCATCATCATCATGTTCATAAATTTGAAAAGTAAATTCTCTATAACTTACCAAGCCCTTGTCCTCAGAATTCACAATGGCTGCTGGAATATCCTCATCAAGTAAGTGGGTACTAGCATCTATAGATGCTCCTTTGGGCAGAACATGGAGTATATCATCTTCACTGGAGTCTTCACAATCATTATTTTCTTCGTGAGGCACCACAACAAAGGTTTCAAGAACTTTTCACACTTATCTTCATCTTGATTTGGAGTCTCATGTGCAAGTGGTTCATGGTCCAGCTCACCATATTTTTCTACAATAAACTTGGCAAAGGATTTCGAGGACTCTTATTTATCATTGATTTCAGCGAAGAGAGTCACTCTGATATTCAAGCATTAGGTCCCATGTCTCACTTTCTTTTTCATGGTAAGCATAAAATGCATTAGTCTCATCAACTAGATCTTCAGCCTATTCTTCTTCTTCATAACTGCGATTCCAATGCTTGAGAAATACTTTGATTAAACCTACAAATGAAGATATTTCTCTTGGACTACAAATTTCAAACCATGTATTTGCTTCATTTTCCAAGGTAAGTACAAACATTTTTATCGTGACATCCTCATGACAACATTGAGATTTGAATTAAGTTCAATGAAAGGCGTAACATGTAGTGTAGTTGAATTAATATGTCCATGGAACTTCCTAGTGTGCTTACCCCATTCTGGATCAAGGAACTCTTTCGGATATCTTCGGTTACCTGAGAAACCTAATGGACCAAACGCTTGGGCATCTAACTTTGCTTGGAATGATGCCGCATTTCTTCATTTCCAAATCTTTAAAATGGAAATCTAAAATGAAATTTTGAAACACATCACCATCATACATCTTTTTCATATCATTGGAGTCCCCAGGTGAGTTTTCAAATGCCTTCAAGCTCTGCTAGATTGTTTACCTATATAAACAGCATGTCACTTCAAAATCTTTTGGAATGGGGCTTTATTCCTTCGTGGATTCATTAGATGAGAAAGAAATCCTCAAAAAATGCCCTCGTCATATCACTTTAGCCAATCTACTAAATCTCGAGAACTAGACTTTGTTCTTGGTGATGGTGCCAATTTGTTAGTAGTTACCTCCCAAACCTACTCTTCAAATGTTATAGAGTCCTTTAACAAAGTGCAGCTCTAGGGGGCCTTAGGTAGATTACCCAATGTCACCACAACAATAATTCCTCTTTCTTTAGATTGGTTCTTTTCTAGAACAAGGGGGAGCCCTAGAAAATAAATGTTCTTTTTGTTTTTTTAGAATTAAGATGGATGGTAGAATTTGCCAATACCAATGCTTATCAAATTGGTCTATGGACTTAGGGAAGATTTAGAACAAGAGGGTTTTATTGTGATGGAGAAGACATAATTAAGCCACAATAGATGTGCCATAATTAGTCCAAAGCAAATTTTTAGAATATGCGAGAATAAAGTGAGAGCCTTTAAGCATGACACACCTTCACAATTATGAGATTGCAACCAACAATAATGTACAATCAGTAAATAAAGAAGGCAACAACAACCTCTCTGACCAATAGAAATGACAGAAGCAAGATCCTTCAATAATACATAATTAAATCAAGGATTAGGGAGGGTTTAAGAATCTCAACCCTAATGTCTTTTTTTGGTACAAATCTTTAGTTCTACAAAGATTATTTCAGCAGCAAACTAGTGGCAATTCTGGAAAAACCCTAATAATCCATGAAAAGAATAAAGAGATGAAAAAACCTCAACTTGAATGTGTTATAACTTCTCACACAATCCTGCACCCTAGTGCAAAGCCTTCACAATGTGCCAAGACTAGTGGAACATTGGAAGTGTTACCATTGTCACCTTAGTAACAACTTCCATCTTTTTAGTGAAGGATGTATCCAACACGAGGGAGGCTTCCCTCGTAGCACTTAGGACTCCTAAGGCAAGACGCAATCAAGTCTAAGGCCTCCTAAGCTGTAAGGTTGATTGGGTTTGTCATCGTTTCCTTATCGACTAATGATGTTTTGCGATCTAGCTTTTCTTGTAAAGTCTTTTTATCATACTTCATCTTTTTAATTTGTGTTAATAAATCCTGATTATGTTGTTTTAATCGTAATAGTTCTTTTTTACCTTCTGATTTGTCATCTTTATTTTTTGATTCTAGATTCTCCTTTCTTTCATCCTTTAAGATTTTAATTTGTTCTAGTAAATTCTAATTAAGGTTCCTTAGGCATGAGCTTTTTTCCTCCTCTTCGGTTAATTTTTCTTTGAGACCTTGATTTTCTTGTTCCAACTTTTGAGAACACCGCTTCTTCTCCTTGGACTTCATGATTTTTGCAAGTAGTTTCTAATTATGATTTCTTAGGCGGGAAATCTCTTCATCTTTTCCAATGATGATCTTGTCACGATCTTGCAACTTTTGTATTGACTTCTGGTTATCTGGAAGGATTACTTCTGATATGTCCTTCAGGTCTTCTAATGATGGAGCTTCTGAAATTGACTTCATTGTAACGTCCTATCATGCGATTTTCTTCTTCTTATAAGAAAATGTCAAAAACTTTCTCCTTGTGTTGAAAACAAAAGTACCCAATATATCTACCCAAGTTGACCCTAGAATTATATCAACATTGTCTTGATACTTTGATACCACATTGAATTGACCTATGAATTTGTAATCACCAATAGATAGTTGTAGGTTATTAATTTCATATTTCTCGTCGGAAAGACACGTGTTATTTTCAATTATATTTGGTTCTAAAACCATTAATTGGTTTGCTAGGTCAACGTTAATGTGATTTTTCCTAGCGATCAGGCAAATAACGATGTTGATATTCTTTCCTTGAATAATCCCATTAACTTTCAATAAGGGATCCGCATATTTTTTATAAGTATGAGAGAATCTTCCTCCTTCCATTTTGGAATTGTCCTTTTTATAGATTGAATTGGACTTGATTATTTTTATTTTTTTATTTTTATCACTTAATCTTAAAAATATCCTTTTAATAAAAATAAGACTTAAGCTCCTTGACTTGATAGATATCTTTCTCTAATATTCCTTGATACTCCTTTTATGTACTTTCAAAGGCACTTTTTGTTTACTTAGTAACCCTTTCTTTCTTTTCTTTCTATTCACTTTAACTTTTTGAAATATCACTTTATTCCTTATACTTTTAAATATTATTTAATACCTTTTTTTCTTAATCCCTTTAAGCACTCTCTTTTAAGATATTTTTAGCTTTTGTGCTTATAATTTTTATGTTTTATAATTCTAAATATCCTTTTTACTTTAAAATTCTATATCCACTTTTTAATTGGCAATCCCTTTTATATCTCTTTAATATATATATATATATATATATATATATATATATATATATATATATATATTCTCGAACCCTTTTCACCTTTTTCGATCTATTTTATGACATATAACCTTCTTTTTAATTTGTTTTTATAATAATGTCACCTTTATTTTATTTTATATTATATTATATTATATATATATAAAATCCACCATTCACTTTATGTAACCTTTTATATATATATTTCTTTTATATCTTTTAATAATAGTATTTAATATTCAATATTCACTTTCACTTTCACTTTGTTAACTTTCCTTAATACTTTTAATAAGGTTTTAGTAATATATTAATGTACTTTCCCTTTTGACTTTTTCAATTAACTTTACCTCTTTTAATTTCAACCCTTTATAATTAACTTTACCTCTTTTACTTTCTCAAATTAAGATGTTCATGATGAGGAGATGTGACCATATAGACAACCACGTGAGGGAATTAAGGAGTACAACTGTACAGATTTACCCTGAATTTGGTTGTACAGTTCTTTTTAACCAAAAATGTGCCTGAATTTAACTGTACAGACAGTAAATTGAATGAATTGTAATATTCTTTATTTAACTGCTAAATGTGTGGATCACGGACGACAACAGATGCAACGGTACGGCACGATGGCTATGGCAAAGTACGACAGTGTAAGTACAATGCAAAGAGTGATCGTACGGAAATTTTAGCGAGAGATCGTAAGTAAATCGATTTGATAAATTATTATTATGTACGGAATTGCAGAAATGGTGACTGTGTACAGCGGTTGATTTTAATTCGGTTGTTGACTGTATGGGCCGCTGAATGGATAGTACGACTATGTCAATTGTATGATTGTGTATGGTGGCGGCTGCAGAAGTAGCAGCTGGCATACAATTTCTGAAATTGACAACAGAAAATAATAACAAATTGTACGGTATTGTGAATTGAGAGAAGTATGACTGTATTGTGTTTTTTTTTTTCTGGACTTTAAAAATTGTAGCAGACTTTTTCTTTTCTGGACTTTAAAAATTGTAGCAGACTTTTTCTTTTCTGGACTTCAGAAATTTTAGTGGAATTTTTTTCAACGGAAATAATCTTCTCAACTGAATTTCGAGCTTTAAATGGCCAAAGGCCAATTGTTGGTCAAAGACCAGATCAGAGAAACTCTGAAAATTTTTGTGTGGGGCTAAACGCCGGTTCAGACAAGGTCTGCAAAGAGAGTGGCCAATGGCCAGTATCAGAAAAACGAAGCTCTGATACCAAATGAGATGAACAAAATTCGCTCACACAAGAATTGTCCAAAATACTTGGAATATAACATAATAATCCATGTAGGAATAATCTATACAATATGAATAGATAAGATTGATATACAATTGAGAATGAGGGCTCGTTTATATACCCACGTAGGGGTTCCCTTAACCAATAGTCATGTCACTTGAGACATGTCCTTTCATTATTATTATTTATTATTTATTAATTAATTATTATGTTATGAATATCTATTTATATGTATATTTATGTTCATAACATTATCCCATCCAGGGGAGCTCGAATTCCAATTATAAAAACACGTGCCGAGATCAAAACTGCCTTGTAGAACGAGTAAGTCTTCAAACTAGTAGCACCATCAGGTACATATCATCATGGCACATGGAGTTGACCCCCTAGTTGAAATAGGTGGTCAACAAGCATATCATTGTATTTCCTTCTTTTCCCTCATACTACATAATATTGAGTTAGTGTTTGTTCCTTATTTCACATGCATCATATATACTACTTAAACATTAAATGTATGACACACACATGCAAAAATCACGAAGCATGTTAAACAATTAACTCAAACGCATCTAGAAACCCCCAAAGTATATGATCCGAGAGACAAAACACTAGTTCAGCCGTAGATATCCAAATCAGCTGGATCAAGGATATTTCAGTGGTATCAGAGCCTTCTTTCTGCCAACCTGTGAAGAAGTGCTTCTCATGACCCCATGATTCCGGGAATAGGTGAAGAATACCCAGAGGGCCGAGGACATATTGGGGATGAGTATATTTAGTACTGAAGTGGTCATAGCAAAGACAAGAGAGACATGAACAAAAGCGACTACACTCGTTTCCACACTCAGTCAGATACAAAGCCAGAGCTAGAGGACAGAGAACACAACAAATCTGACACAGAGGCAGCGATAGAGAGGAGTATGGGTGACAGACAAGAGACACCAGAGGGTAGGGGGAAAGGCCTCGAGACACATCCTGATAGTACGTAGGCCATCTTGAATGACCTAGCCAGAGGACAGCGGGACATGATGAATGCCATGGCACAGATGACCATCAGTACACACATGATCCAGCATAGTGTGAGCACTATAGGTGCTAGTGTTGTAGGAGGAGCGAGTGGTTTAGGAGGACACTAGGGAGTTGGGGCCAGTGGCTCCAATGGATCTTAGGGCGGAGCGAGTGGACACCCTTCACCTATCCGTGCATATACATCATTTGGGAGGATTCCCCGACCTTTATACCCATAGTTCCAGGGGGGACAGCCGTTGGGACAACCTGGGCATTCAGGAGGACAACCAGGTCAGGGACAGGTAGTTCCACTGGATCCATTCGGAGAGTATAGGAGAGATTACTTGGAACTTGAACCGGAGTTCCATGCAAACATGAGTTTGCCAGACTATTGTTCGATCAAGTACTAGAATAGACCCCGGGAAGCACAGAGGGGAAATGGGCAAACTCAAAACATGGATTTCATCAAGAAAGTGGGAAAGCTGAACATTCATACTTTCGATGGATCATCACGATGCTCAGCTCAGGCATGGGTACAGAGCTTGACACATATTTCAAGCTTAACCCGATGACCAAGTCAAAAGCTATCATCTTCGCCACCTTGCACATGGATGGGGAGGCCCACAAGTGGTGGTACCAGAACCGAACCGGAACCGGTAAAACCGGCCGGTCCGACCGGTTCCGAGCCCAGACCGGTTCAAACTGGCCCCCTGAACCGCTTTAGACCAGTTCTGTACGGAACTGGCCGGTTTCTTGCCTGAACCGGCCGGTTCCGTACGAAACCGGTTTTTTTTTGCCAACGAGGCCCGTGGCCGGAAAAGTGAGGGAATTTTTAATTTTTTTTTTAAATTAGGGTTAGGGGCATGCATGGGAAGCTTCTAGAATTGTCTAGAGCTCCTAATGAAGCTATAAAGCCAACCCCACCCCCTCTCTTTCACTCACACTACTCATTTGGCTTCTCTTGAGTAATTAATGGTAATATTAAATTCTCCTCTCTTTCATTTTCATCCTTTTACTTAAATTTTTAACATTACCATTAATTGTTTCAGGATGTTTGAGAGTGGTTTCAACCTCATTGGACTTCATATGGAGAAAGTAGAATTTTAGGTCCCATTCAAAATTCAGCAGACTTAACGGTTTTTTGGATTTCAAGATTGGCAGGATTGCAATGTTTCCACTGGATTCTATCATGTAAGAGGGTATGAAACTGACATTTAATCAAGGGCACCATACCCTTTATGTACCTCGATGTTGGTGGCATTGATTGTTGAACTCTTCTGTCACGACCCTAGTAAAAATGTATACTTCACTCAAGTATAAATTCTTCTGTTGAACTCTTCTCTTTGTCATCGTGTCAAGTGACTTAGTGGTGTATCTGCACACCAACCTCTGTCTTATTTGTAGGCACTGGGCAGAGAGAAGAGTGGTTGAAGGGAAAGACAAAGATTCACATGGATGCACATGAATATGTATTTGTTTTTAAAAAATTGAATATTTTATGTATTTTTAGTGATCGGTTTTTTGATCCGTTTTTTTTCCGGTTCTGGATCGGTTCCGGTTTTTGGGGTCGACCGGTTTGGTTCTGGTAACATTGGGTGGTACCATGGGCTGGAGACCTTGGGTCAGAGCCACATTACTTCATACTTGGAGTTCACTGAGAGATTGATGGAGAGGTTTGACAGGAGAGATACAAAGCTCCATTTCAGGGACCTTACACAGTTGAGACAAACATGATCAGTTGAGGCCTTCATCACAGAGTTCCAGCAGAAGGCACTGGCCGTATCCGATATACCGGAGCACAGATTGGTGATGTTGTTCATCGAGGCATTGACAAAGCCATTGAGGTGTTGGGTTAAGGATTTCAAGCCTCACACCCTACAGGAGGCCATTGTGCGCACGAGAGACATGGGGGACTCAACACTGAAACCCAAAACCTTTACCAAACCCTTTGTACCACAGAGAGACAGGGATCAGAAAAACCCTCAAAGGGAATGGAAGGGTAAGCCCAAGTTGGACGATGACACTAGACGAGAGTTGATGAGGAAGAAGCTTTGCTTCTCTTGCAGAGACCCTTGGGTCCTAGGGCATAGATGCATGGGAAAGGGACAAATCCACTACATTGAGGTGGAATCAGGCAGTGAGGAGGAGGATGAGGAGATCGGGGCACATGCAAACAACGATTCAAAGGATGAGACCACACATGAGCTAGAGCGGCAACCGAAGAAACCTCAAATATCGACAGAGGCACAACCCAAGGAAGAGACAAAACCTCGTAGAGAGGTGAAAGGGGGAACCATAGCAACCCTTTCCAGAGTACCCAGGTACAACACTCTCAGGGTTAAGGGCCTTGTACAGGGACAACACATGACAACTCTAGTTGATGGTGGGGCCACCCACAATTTCATAGATGCCTCCTTAGTAGCCAGGAGGGGGTTACAGACTGAGGAGTTTGAGGAATTCCACATGGCAGTGGCATATGGATACACAATGACATGTTTGGACATGGTCCCAAACCTAGAGGTCAAGCTAGGAAACTACACCCTTACGAATACCTTTAATGTAGTTGACCTTGGCCTTGGGAGCTTTGCTCTCCCTGAAAACCAAGTCTATCAAAGTGGGAGCATCATACCCGTACAATGCTCGGAAGGGTGTCATACCAATGGACATGTGGAAAGTGGTGTTGTAACAATGCTCTCCTAAATGCAGCCACCTAACCCATGTTCTCTATTGTCCACCCACATAGTTCCTCAAATACCCTTCAACCCACTTGTTGACGATCTCAGTTTGCCCATCTGTCTGAGGGTGATAACTGGTGTTGGGTGTCAACTCGGTCCCCACCAATCTAAACAACTCCCTCCAGAATGTCCCAATAAACCAACTGTCCTTGTCGCTGATGATGTTCCTCGGCAACCCATGGAGTCTGAAGACCTCTCTGAAGAATAACTTGGCTACTTGAATTGCATTGTACTCTGTCAGTATGGCATAAAAGTGAGCAAATTTGGTCAATTTGTCGACCACTACATAGATGCAGTCCTTACCCTGGACCTTGGGTAGGCCTATGATGAAGTCCATCGATATGGTCTCCCATTTTTGCTCTGGAATGGAAATTGGCTGAAGTAGCCCTGCTCGAATCATATGCTCTGACTTGTTCTGCTGGCAAGTCACACACTCACTGATGTATCACATAACGTCCTATTTGAGGCCCTTCCATGAGAAACCTCTCTTTGATTTGCCTGTAGGTTTTGAAAAACCCTTGATGGCCTGTTAGTGGGGAATCATGAACTGCTATGAGGATCTTCTTCTTGAGTCCTGAATCTGGTACCAAGTAAACTCTGTCCTTGTAGAATATGACATCGTCAATGACCTTGTACTTGTCATCCTTAATTTGTCCATCCAGAATCTCGCAAGCGAACTGGTTCTTGGAATATTCCACTAACAAGTGGGATTTCCAATCCGCTGAAATCTCCATCAAAGAACATGTCGTAGGTGTCCTAGATAGCGAAGCAACGACAATGTTCTTCTTCCCCTTGACAAATTCTATGTCGAAGACGAATGCCTGTACCTTCGTCACCCATTTCTGTTGGCGCTCACTGAGGTCCTTCTGCACAAGGAAATACTTCAAGCTGTTGTGATCTGTTTTGACCACGAATTTGTTGCCCACCAAATATTGTCTGAATTTGGTCAAGGCATGCATCATTGC
>ML807231.1:114856-128265 GCA_009831015.1 Picea engelmannii
CGGATAAAGTTCATTTCCAATCACTATTTTTAAGATCTTATCTTGTGGACTGCATATATCTTGCTTGCCCAAAGATTTAAAGATTTAGGACTTTAAACGTATAAAGTCTTAATAATAAAGAGAGTAATAATGAAGCATTTTATATAGTGATTAATGTAGTGGCTATTAGTTAGGTATTTGGGAGTTATGTAACTTACTCCTCTTCTCCTACTCTGTAATGAGACATTGCACCATCAAATTAGTGAATCCACTCTTTCTCATTCTAATGTGTATTCCCTTCCACGACATATGTGGGTAAAAACAACAATGACAAGAGGTGTGGTTGTTATCCTATCTTCAAATTGCCATTTTATTCATAGAATTTGCTCGCAAAGGAATGTAACTTATTGTTGTGGACTCGTGTTCAATTCATTGAAATTGTTTAGAACATATAAGATGGCATCTTGCCCTGCATAATCTATGCTCGCTAAAACGCTCAACAAATGTTCTTTAAGGTAATAAGATATGTTGGTTAATGAAGCAACAGATATAATTCACTTCCAATCACTATATTGAAGATCTTATCTTGTGGACTGCATGTTAGAAAAGTGGGTGTGCTCGTTTAACCATAGACAATATAGCAATATTGTCACCCAACCATAGGCACGAATGCCACCCCCGAGCACCTTGACCTTGACAGAGAGAAGAATTCCGAGAGCAAATCAGTAGTCAACCAAGGCTAATGCACCAAGCAAAGATAACCAAGACTGATCAGAAAGTCCAACCCAGAAAGACCGAAATTACAGGTTGCAGTAACTGCAGCTGCAACTGCTCCCTAGACTTGCGCACTACTGGATTTCTACAGTTGCGACTTGTGTGTCCCAAATGAGCTCTGGCGCCTTATATTTATACTGCTTTCTCCAGGCTGTCTGGGTCGACTTCTCTTTCTGGAGGCTAAAGACTCAATATAAAATATTCTCTTTAGCTGACTTTACTTCTAGGGTTATGCCCAAGTCTTTTAGGGTTCTTCTTGCTTCCTGGAATATTCTAATCTCATCAAAGGTCACAAGTGGAGGTTAATACCTCCCGCAACTACCATAATATCAACACTCCCTCCTAGCTAGGGAGGTATAAAAGGCAATGGTCTTGAGCACAAACAGACCATTCAACCGGTAGCATCATTATAGCCACACAGGCTATCTCGTGATCAAATCACGAGCACCGTCAACATTATCTAACTGGATAATCTCCTGACAATTAGTACAATGTCATCTAATAGAGCACAACTGTGTCTATCCATAATAGTACATAACTACTATCCAGTGGTACACAACCATACCAAGTAGCACACGGCTACTAACCAGTGACACATAGTCACAATCAGTGGAACACATCCACCACAGTAGTATACAACTACTATCTAGAGACATAGAGTCTCTACAACAGTGATATCATCTGATATCAACCTGCATAAACAATATCATGATACAAGTTGAGTCATCTGGGCCATTCTTCCACTCACATCTGTGAGATCTGGAAGAGCATCTGCCCTCATACAGTAAAAACATCAACCATAGGCTATCTGGACTATTCTTCCCAAGCATGGAAGAATAACTGTCTCTGATTTTTGAGCTTGGACCATTAACCTAACTGAGCCATTCCTCTGACACTAATCATAGTGCAACGTGGATAGAATGAGTCTGCCCTAGGGAATGCCTATCCCTGATTGTTGAACCTGGACCATTCACCTAACTGGGCCATTCCTCCGGCACTAAACATAGTGCAACCTGGAGAAAATGAGTCTGCCCTAGGGAATGACTGTCTGGACCATTTCCTAAGGAAATGACTGTCCTGCACCAACCTCCAAAACGGACCATTCAAGAAACTACTCAACTGTGAACTTCGAAAGAATGACTGCCCAACGAGGTGAACCATTCTACTTGACCATGACTGAAAGTGATTGCCAAGAAGAATGATTGTCCTGGACCATTCCCCCACACTAGCCACAAGGGGAATCGTTGTCTATTGTACATCAACAATCTATCGGACCATTTTCATTACGAAAATGGCTGTCCGATCTGGACCATTTTCTGAACTAGAAAATGCGTATCCATTAGAAAATATCAAACCACTTTCCGAATTGGAAAGGAACTGCCCATCCTGGACCATTTTCCAAACTGGAAAATGATTGTCCATAAATCAATGATATATTAGTGCTCCCTCCCAACCTGGAGAGCCATCTCTTCCCTTTCAGCTGAGGGAGTTATCTCCACGATCCCCAACTTGTCTCGTAAGTATGCAAACTTTATCCTGGACAAAGGCTTTGTCAAAATATATGTTGTTTGCTCATCTGTGGAGATATACTGGAGCTTCACTTCTTCTCCCTGGACTTTATCTCGAATAAAATAGTATTTGATCTCAATGTGTTTCAACCGTTCATGAAACACTGGGTGTTCGGATAGCCTTATACAACTCTGATTGTCACAGTATATTATGGTCGAATCTGGTACCTGATCAAATAATCCAGAAATCAGCTTTCTCAGCCATATTGCTTCTGTACATGCCTCACATGTTGCGATATACTCTTCTTCTGTTGTGCTGAGTGCGACAGACTTCTGTTTCCTACTGCCTCAAGATATCATAACAGAGCCCAAGCTGAACCACATCCCTGAAGTACTCCTTCTGTCTTCTGCACTCCCTGCCCAATCTGAATTTGTGAATCCATGTATATCATTGGATGAGGTATATCTTAAACCATAGTTTAGCGTCCCATGAATATATCTTAGAACATGCTTTGCAGCTATCCAATACTCATGTCTGGGTTCCACCTGGAACTGGCTTAGGGTGTTTACAGCAAAACAAATATCTGGTCGAGTATTCACTAAATACATTAATGACCCAATCAATTGCCAATATAGGGACGGGTCTACTGGATCAGAGTCTGAGTCTCTTACTTTCCTTATATCTGTGGTCATAGGAGTGTGCATGGATTTGCAATCCATCATTTCAAACTTCTGAAGAATCTTCACTGCATACTTTCCTTGTCCAAGGGATACTTCACCACGCTTTTTCCATACTTCTAGTCCCAATTAATAATGCATGAGGCCGAGGTCTTTTAGATCGAACTCAGAAGCTAGTTCCTTCTTACACTAGGTGATGAGAGACTCTTCACCTGTCAAGAATAAATCGTCGACATATAGTAGTAGAATCACAGGTGCATTGTTCACGACTTTGTAGTAGAGATTTGGATCTACATGACTCTTGGAGAAACCAAGTCTTATTAAGTAGTTGTCTATTCTGGCATACCAAGCTCTTGGAGCTTGCTTGAGTCCATACGTGGCTTTCTTTAATCTGCAAACATGAGTGTCTCTAGAGTGTACTTCAAATCCTTGAGGTTGTTCAATGTATACTTCTTCTTCGATTGCTCCATTGAGAACAATTGTCTTTACATCCATCTGATGTAAACTCCATACCATGGAAGCAGCAAGAGACATAATGGCTCTAATAGAAGTATATCTGGCAACATGAGCAAATGTCTCGTCATAATCTTCTCCCTCCTTCTGGGAGAACTCTCTAGCTACAAACCTTGCTTTATATTTGTCCACGCTTTCGTCTGCTGCATGTTTGATCTTATAGACCCATTTTGAAGTTACTACTGATTTTTCTTTGGGTCTAGGCACAATTTCCCATACATCATTTTTCATGATGGATTGGTGTTCTTCTGTCATGGCTTCTTTCCATTGTTTCTTTTGAGCTACCTCTTTAAATGTGGTGGGTTCTTCATTTAGAAGCTTTGTCATACATGTTGCATAGTTGGAGAATCTTTTGGGCTTTTTGCTTTTTCTGAAGGTGCCACTTGGAGCTTTGAGTCTTTTTGCTTCTTGTAGAGTAGCTTCAAGCCAAGCTGGACGTTTCTTGGTTTTGGGTACAATGACTGATTCAATAGGTTCACATGGTTGCATCAGATGATCAAGTTGTTTTGTTTCTTCATTCTGACTTTCTGGAAGACTTGTTTTCTTCTTTAGGCTCTTCATACTCTTCTTCTTTTATAGTTTCTTCTATGGATTTCTTGAAAGCCATCTTTTCATTGAAGGTTACGTCTCTGCTGACTTCAACCTTATGTTGTTTCGGGATATAGATTATGTAGGCTTTGGATGATTCAATGTATCCCACAAATATGCTCTTCTTTCCTGAGGGTTTTAATTTCTTCCTTTTGTCCTTGGGGATGTGAATGTAAACAGGGAATCCAAAGATTCTTAAGTGTTCCACATTAGGTTTATTCCCTGAGAAGGCTTCTTCTGGAGTCATATCCTTCAATATGCGGTGGGGACTTCTGTTCTGAACATACATTGTTGTCATGGTTGCTTCTCCCCACAAATACATAGATAAACCTTGATCGTTCATTAGTGCCTTCACAGTTTCTTCAATAGATCTGTTCTTCCTTTGTGCTACACCATTTTGTTGAGGATTATGAGAAACAATTAGCTCCCTCCTAACCCCTGTCGATTTGCAAAAGGCAACAAATTCCTTGGATGTGTATTCTCCTCCATTATCTGTTCTCAAGGTCTTGATTTTCTTGTTTGTGAGGTTCTCTATCTCTTGCTTTGAATTCTTGAAACTTGCTGAAAACTTCGTCCTTTGTCTTGAAGAGATATAACCAAGTCTTTCTTGAGTAATCATCCATGCAGATTACATAGTAAAGAGAACCTCCTAGAGATTTGATTGGCATCGGACCGCAAACATATGAATGTATTAAATCTAGGATTTCCTTAGATCTATTATTACTGCTTGAGAATGGTTTCTTAACATTCTTACCAAGAGCACATCCTTTGCAAATTCCTTCATGTGTAGATTGTAGTTTTGGTATTCCTTTAACCATCTTTTCGAGGAAAGGTAATGCTTGATAGTTGATATGAGCATACCTTCTATGCCAAAGTTCATTGGGATTGATTTCATCATGTACAAGAGCTTCATCATTTTGTTCTAGTAGTCTGTATAGTCTTCCTTCACGGGTTCCAATAACTCTAGCGTTCTCTATGCTGGAGTCTCTAGACCAAGATAATACTTTTCCATCTACAAAGGCTATTATGTTTCCTTTGTCTTCTAGGCAAGATATGGATACAAGATTCTTTTCTAAACAAGGTACATATAAGACATTGCTCAAATGAACATTGTTACATGTTTTCAATTTGATGGAGGCTTGACCAATTCCTTCGACTGGATAGGTTCTCTTATCTCTAAGTTCTACCTTGTAAGATGTCCTCTTTTCATTTAGATTAGAGTCTGACTTGGTCTCTTGTCATATGCCTAGAAGCACCACTATCAATTATCCACATGTCATCTTCAAGAGCTCCTGTGAGAGCTGAATAGTGTAGATGATCCGTCTTTTCATTCTTGATTTTTGTTGATTGATAACTGGTTAAACTTTGACTTTGACCCAAAAACTCAACCTCGACGTTTTTTCCTTCTGAGAGTGCCAAGAGGTGCGTTGGACTAAGGCGCACTAGAATATCTTCTCCTTGAGTCAGGTGATCCATCATAAGGTGCTCGACAAGAGTTTTAGGGTTTTTGCAACTGCACTTGCTAGTAACCCTAGCGATAGTGCTTCAATAATTGCACTTGCTAGAAACCCTAGCGACAGTTCTTCAACGAGCTTGATAACTTTATGGCTTAGCTTCCTTCCAGTGGTTAGACTGAATGAAGGAGGGGTGGTCCCATAACCTATTAGAAAAGTGGGTGTGCTCGTTTAACCATATAGACAATATAGCAATATTGTCACCCAACCATAGGCACAAATGCCACCCCCGAGCACCTTGACCTTGACAGAGAGAAGAATTCCAGTAGAAAATCAATAGCCAACCAAGGCTAATGCACCAAGCAAAGATAACCAAGACTGATCAGAAAGTTCAACCCCAAAAGACCAAAATTACAGGTTGCAGTAATTGCAGCTGCAACTACTCCCCAAACTTGCACACTATTGGATTTCTGCAGTTGCGACTTGTGTGTCCCAAATGAGCTCTGGCGCCTTATATTTTGAGACGAACAAAGTTGACTCACACAAGAATAATCCAAAATACTTGGAATATAACAAAGTAATCCATGTAAGACTGTAAATAATATATGAATAGATAAGATATAAGATAAGATGATATACAATTGAGAATGATGGCTCGTTTATATACCCATGCAGGGGTGCCCTTAACCAATAGACATGTCCTTTCATTATTAATAGTTACTATTTATTAATTAATTATTATGTTATGAATATCTATTTATGTATATTTATGTTCAGAACATTGCCTTTCCTTTAAAAATGATTTGTCCTCAAAGCATACTTTATGGAAGACTTATCTCTTGCTCTAGCTTGTAATTATTGTCTCATGCTTCTTCATTATTGAGTTAGAAATCGTTGAGGACCGGAGATGATAGGATCTTCTAAGCACTGAGCAGAACTGTCGCATTGTAAAGGAGTCTACCCATACTAATTCAATCTTCTGCATGGGGAGTTTATAGGGTTCTTGGAAAGAATTTGATGTATTTCGACTCCCATGATAACTTCTATTTTGAGCATCACTTGTAGTGGAAGTAATATTCTTCGACATACTAGTCATTTGTTTCTGTTGATACAAGGATTGGCTAAAGTATCGATTTTTGTGATTAGGATGTTGATAAGGCATYCTTGCAACTTGATCMTTACTTCGTATACTTGTAGCTTTTTGTTGATTAAATTTTGGAATTGAGTCTTCTTGATATTTCTGGCTTGTTTGTACCTCGACATTTGAAAACATCTTTACATYAGCTGGATTTGCCTCCTTTTGAGTTGTAAGGTTGATTGGGTCTATCATCGTTTCCTTATCGACTAATGATGTTTTGCGATCTAGMTTTTCTTGTARAGTCTTCTTATCATGCTTSAACTTTTTAATTTGTGTTAGTAAATCTTGATTATGAACCCTTAGGCATGAATTTTCTTTTTCATCTTTTGATTTGCCGATTTTTTTTTTTGATTCTAGATTCTTTTTTCTTTCATCCTTTAAGATTTTAATTTGTTCTAGTAAATTCTGATTATGAACCCTTAGGCATGAATTTTCTTCTTCATCTTCTGATTTGCCGATTTTATTTTTTGATTCTAGATTCTTTTTTCTTTCATCCTTTAAGATTTTAATTTGTTCTAGTAAATTCTGATTAAGGTTCCTTAGGCAGGAGTTTTCTCCCTCTTTTTCGGTTAATTTCTCTTTTAGACCTTGATTTTCTTGTTCGAACTTTTGAAAACACCGCTTCTTCTCCTTGGACTTTATGATTTTTGCAAGTAGTTTCTGATTATGATTTCTTAGGCGAGAAATCTCTTCGCCTTTTTCACTGATGATTTTGTCACATTCTTCTTGTCGAACTTGCAACTTGTGTATTGACTTCTGGTTATCTTGAAGGATCACTTCTGATATGTCCTTCAGGTCTTCTAATGATGGAGCTTCTGAAATTGATAGCGATGTTGATATTCTTTCCCTGAATAATCCAATTAACTTTTAATAAGGGATCCACATATTTTTTATAAGTATGAGGGAATCTTCCTTGTTTTTTCTTACTAGACTCCATTTCGTTCATTTTGTTTCGGTTGATAATTTACGATAATTAATTTCTTGACTAACACTTAAATTGATACTTTCAATTCCTTTTGTATTGTTTGATATATTAAATCCTTATATAATATAATGATTATCACTTATTTGAACTGTAACTTTTTTAGTAACTTTTGATCCCACTAGTAATAATAATAATAAAGTCCTAAAGTGACTTTAAAATATAATAATATATCTTTAAACTTTTTCTTTATCCTTATAATAATATATAATGATTATTAAAGTGACTTTAGAATATAATAATATATCTTTTAACTTTTTTTTTATCATTATAATAATATATAATGATTATCACTTATTTGAACAGTAATCTTTTTAGTAACTTTTAATCCCACTATTAATAATAATAAAGTCTTAAAATGACTTTAAAATATAATAATATATCTTTTAACTTTTTTTTTATCTTTATAATAATTATAATATATAATGATTATCACTTATTTGAAGTGTAACCTTTTTAGTAACTTTTGATCTCACTAATAATAATACTAATACTAATAATAATATAGTTCTAAAGTGACTTTAAAATATAATAATATATTTTTTTAACTTTTTCTTATGTTTTTTTTTTTTTAATCTTTTCAATTCCAAATAGAATAATCTTGTCTTCAATTTATAACTCTTTATTAGATATTTTCTTCCTTTAATATTTTCCTTTATAATCCCTTTTAATAGAATTTCTCTTCTTGTAACTTTTTTCTTCTTTTAGACTTGAATCCCATTTTTAGGAAAGATTAAATAATACCCTTCAATATCTTTTCCTTTTGATGGAGTAGATTTTAAATATATATATACATACTTTAAATAATTTATATAAATATAAATATAACTTATATTAATATATATATATATATATGTATTTTTCCTTTTTAATATTTTTTTTTATATCTTTGAAATTAACTCTTTTAATAAATTTGTATCCTACTAAGTAATAATAAAGTCTCTTTTTTATAATATTTTAATAGTCTCTTTGTAAGACAATATTAACCCTTTTTTCCTCTCATAAAATTTAAATATATTAGTTGGTACTCACCTTTATGTGGTGAACTTGTTTTTTAAAAATTCTTTGGAAGATTACTTACCGCTAAAACTTAAATAGCCCTTATATCTTCTTTCCTTGATTTTTTTAATTTGGATTAATAAAACGTTTACTATCTCTTAAATTAATATAGCACCAATCATAAATTTGAACTTTGACGTTGGGTAAACTGAATTATCAAAGAGTGCAATTGTACGGACCGATTCGATAAACCATTAACTAACTTTTGTACGGATTGATGGTTTTCGTACGACCAAGAATTGTGGGTTGTACTGAATTTATTGAGTGGTTGTTAGAAAAATAGTTGATTGGTTGTATGAATTGCATGTGGCACAGATCGTACATGGTACGGATGTGTACGGTGCACACATAATAATATTTTTTTTTTAGTGTTTTCCTTATTTGCTAATTGATTGGTTGTGATCGTACGAGAGGGCACAAGTGGTACAGAGTACGGACGACACAACTGTGGTATGGATTGTATGCAGAGGTAGGTACAGAGGTATGATGGATATAAAACAACAAGTTTGGCGGATTTATAAACACAGAGGTACGACGGTTTTATAAAAAATTTAAATGCAGGGTTGTCGACTGATAATTGATTAACTGTACAGAAAAATTGAATGCACGTGTGTACAGCTGGTAAACTCGTACTATGATGTATTAAAATCGCTGGTACCATGGCGGCTGTTGTGCGGTCTTTTTATTTTGGCTTGGACTCGATATCTGGTAGCGCAATGATTCTTGTTTTTGTTTTTTCGATAATTCCTCGAGTAATTTCAACTTCTAGATTTATTTTTGCTTCTTGCTAATTCTTTAAATAATTTCAATTCCCAGATTTCTTATTTCCTCAAACTTACAGCATAATTAATTTTTTTTTTTAACAGAATTTATGGATTTAGTGATGGCCAAGGGCCAGACTTTGGTCAAAAGACCTTGGAGTTGGAGAAGCTCCAAAAAAAATTGAGAGTGGCTGAAAAGCCTTTGTCAGACAAAGCCTTGAAAATATGGCCAAAAGCCTGGTTGGTGGTCAAGGACCAGATTTCTCAGAGAAGCTCTGAAATGATGGGGTTGGCTAAAAGCCAGTTCAAACAAGGTCTGATAAAGAGATTGGCCACAGGCCAGGATCAGAAAAACGAAGCTCTGATACCAAATGAGATGAACAAAGTTCGCTCACACAAGAATAATCCAAAATACTTGGAATATAATAAAGTAATCCATGTAGGACTGTAAATAATATATGAATAGATAAGATATAAGATAAGATGATATACAATTGAGAATGAGGTCTCGTTTATATACCCACACAGGGGTGCCCTTAACCAATATACATGTCCTTTGAGACATGTCCTTTCATTATTAATAGTTACTATTTATTAATTAATTATTATGTTATGAATATCTATTTATGTATATTTATGTTCATGACATATTTATACTTCTTTCTCCAGGTTGTCTGGGTCGACTTCTCTTTTTGGAGGCTAAAGACTCAATATAAAATATTCTCTTTAGCGGACTTTACTTCTAGGATTATGTCCAAGTCTTTTAGGGTTCCTCTTGCTTCCTGGAATATTCAAATCTCATCAAAGGTTACAAGTGGAGGTTAATACCTCCCGCAGCTACCATAATATCAACAAGCTACCATAATATCAACACTGCAAACATCTTGCTTGTCCAAAGATTTTGTTTTTTCGTATTTTGAATAAGCACGTAAAATGACCATTATGGGACGGTGTTAAAGATAATGCTCATTTTTAGAACTTAGATGTATTAGGACTTTAGACTTATGATAAAGTCTCACTAATAAAGTGATGCAATAGTGAGGCATTTAATAAAGTGATTAATGTAGTGGTTATTAGTTAGGTATTTGGGTGTTATGTAATGTACTCTTCTTCCACTGCTATGTAATGAGACATTGCATCGTTAAATGAATAAATCCACTCTTTCTCATTCTAATGTGTATTCCTGTCCATGACGTGTGTATAAAAAACCAGTCATTCTAATGTGTATTCCTGTCCATGACGTGTGTATAAAAAACCAGTAATAGAAGGTGTGGTTGTTATGACAGCTGCAAATTTCCATTTTATTCATAGAATTTGCTCACAAAGGAATGAAACTTATTGTTGTGGACTCATGTTCAATTCATTGAGATTGTTTAGAACATATAAGACGACATATTTCCGTACATAATCTATGCATGCTAAAAACACTCAACAAATGTTATTCAAGGTAATAAGATGGTATGGAACCTAGAGGATAGTAAATAGTATAACTTGGTTAGTGATTAAGTAGTTAACTATAATGTATCTTAAAATAAAAAGGGAGACACGGTCAAAGATGACGACTTTATTCTATATGCCTATATAGAGAAGGCCATTCTATGTAAAAGATATTGTATTTTGACTATGGAATAAAGACTTTTATTATTCAGCTGCTATGTTGTTCCATTCCGTATCCTAAGATATGTTGGTTAATGAAGTGGTTGAGTGCCCAGCCTACCTAAGCACCCAGCATAAATTGACTTACATTTATCTTCTGACCAAACCACGATTAAAAATCACCTTTTTTCTAAAGTAATTGTAAAGTGATTGAATATTTGTTGGTTGATAGCTAACAATGATTAAGCGTTCAACAAGAAAATTCTCCCAGCTATATTAATTTATGCAACAACTACAAAAGATTAACAAATGAGTACATTTCTTGTGTCGATTAAAAATCACCTTTTTTCTAAAGTAATTGTAAAGTGATTGAATATTTGTTGGTTGATAGCTAACAATGATTAAGCGTTCAACAAGAAAATTCTCCCAGCTATATTAATTTATGCAACAACTACAAAACATTAACAAATGAGTACATTTCTTGTGTATTAGAAATACCAGCTAAATAGTTAAATGCCTAAGAATGTATGAATCGGTGTGGCAAGTTTCAGACTGCCCAACGTATAGTAATTCGAGGATGATTAATTGAAAACTCTCTCTAGAAAGTTGCCCTATATGTACTAGATCCCCACATGCATGTTAAATGATAAGCATATATAGATAGATAGATATAATCAAATTGTCCATACATTGCTCAATATGAGTGGCAATATTAATGCCCATGAGCTAATTGATTTCATAATCAGCATATTGAAAAGTCAATCAGAATTAATTTTGTTTATATCATGTTAAGCACCGAGCATATATGAGAATCTCATTAAGAATGATTGTAATTTGTGAGAGCATTCGATAATATTTCCCACTATAAAGTTCATCAAGTCCACAGACAATAGCATCGATGGTTCCCGTATGTCATACATATATGTCACACACCATCTCAAAATCCAACTACTCTCATACTAAAGGTATTTGAAATGACTAAATAACTGATCCCACTGTAGGTACTACTTCACAAGTTGACAGAGAACCTTTGATATGTTGAGCTTAAAACTCATAAATCAACAATGTTTAAAAAGTTGGGCACTCATAAAAGATCACTGCACTTTCACATAAGAGCACACAATGAGCCACGACAAATCATAGATATTTGATACATCAATAAAATAATCTTAAATAGAAATGCACTGAGAATGAGTTTAAACGAAAATGATAAGCAATGCAGATGTATGCCAACTACCTTGAGTGCACGACCCTGAAATAGAACTTTATTAGAGGAATTGTAACTGACAGAGAGTGTGCACTCACTGTTTCGATCTCGTGATTGAGTTGCATAAAATTTTGGACCCCTTCAAATAGCTTTCCTGACTAAAAGTCCATCTGTTAATGCACATGGCACTGACATTAACGTAAGTGGTTTGCGATCGATTCCGAATTTACTATAACATTATCATGCAATGAAAAGAAGACCAACACAGACTATATCCATTCCTATGAGGCAGTTCATTGTAAGGTTGTTGTGCCCTCAATTCAGTAAGAGGGTGGCAAGCAACCTAGCCCACACCAACCGTCATCCTAACAAGTACAACATCAAACAACCAAGGGAGGCTGACAAGTCCCATCCCAACATACAACTCTAACAAAGGAAAGCTTTGCTGTTACAGGTTTCAGTACTAACAACTAATTTTAACAAGTTTAGATGAACTTATGAAAGATATATACGCTAAGAGAGCACACACGCAACTCAACACAACATATATTTAGAAAATTTAACTGTGTTAATATAAAACTGCAATCTATATGAGAGTTACATAAAGTTGCAGATTAGTCTTTAATGACTGCACTCTCAAACTGTACGACACCAAGGTACTCAGTGCTAACAGCTCACTGGCTCACTGTTTACTCACAACCTACGGTTCACAAGATACAGTCTCACACTTAAATTGATCTCTCATACATCAACACAATTGGTTCTATGAATCTCATACATTTACTCATCATATCTAAGGTGTTCATCATCCTCAACAATGAAGGGTCGTGCATGATATATAGGTAGGTTCTTTGGTCATCACCTTTGTCTAGGTCATTGATCATCATCCTTAATTATTCACCAAATCTTGGGTTCTGTGTTCAGGGACATTTACTTGGATGACACACCTTGATTTTAATGTCATAATGAATTCAATGGTTTAATTCATGTCCACATAATGTGTTCAACTCCCAATATCATGTAATGTTATCTAATTGCTTCAGTGCGCTTGATTTCCTTATGCACCTCAAAGCTTTATGCGTGACTGATCCGTGCCTGCGCAATACGACATTATGCACCTAACTGAATATTTACTCATGCTTGGCTCGCTTTTGTGAGCCTAGATTTTTCAT
>ML807231.1:136632-152778 GCA_009831015.1 Picea engelmannii
ATTAACAAATGAGTACATTTCTTGTGTATTAGAAATACCAGCTAAATAGTTAAATGCCTAAGAATGTATGAATCGGTGTGGCAAGTTTCAGACTGCCCAACGTATAGTAATTCGAGGATGATTAATTGAAAACTCTCTCTAGAAAGTTGCCCTATATGTACTAGATCCCCACATGCATGTTAAATGATAAGCATATATAGATAGATAGATATAATCAAATTGTCCATACATTGCTCAATATGAGTGGCAATATTAATGCCCATGAGCTAATTGATTTCATAATCAGCATATTGAAAAGTCAATCAGAATTAATTTTGTTTATATCATGTTAAGCACCGAGCATATATGAGAATCTCATTAAGAATGATTGTAATTTGTGAGAGCATTCGATAATATTTCCCACTATAAAGTTCATCAAGTCCACAGACAATAGCATCGATGGTTCCCGTATGTCATACATATATGTCACACACCATCTCAAAATCCAACTACTCTCATACTAAAGGTATTTGAAATGACTAAATAACTGATCCCACTGTAGGTACTACTTCACAAGTTGACAGAGAACCTTTGATATGTTGAGCTTAAAACTCATAAATCAACAATGTTTAAAAAGTTGGGCACTCATAAAAGATCACTGCACTTTCACATAAGAGCACACAATGAGCCACGACAAATCATAGATATTTGATACATCAATAAAATAATCTTAAATAGAAATGCACTGAGAATGAGTTTAAACGAAAATGATAAGCAATGCAGATGTATGCCAACTACCTTGAGTGCACGACCCTGAAATAGAACTTTATTAGAGGAATTGTAACTGACAGAGAGTGTGCACTCACTGTTTCGATCTCGTGATTGAGTTGCATAAAATTTTGGACCCCTTCAAATAGCTTTCCTGACTAAAAGTCCATCTGTTAATGCACATGGCACTGACATTAACGTAAGTGGTTTGCGATCGATTCCGAATTTACTATAACATTATCATGCAATGAAAAGAAGACCAACACAGACTATATCCATTCCTATGAGGCAGTTCATTGTAAGGTTGTTGTGCCCTCAATTCAGTAAGAGGGTGGCAAGCAACCTAGCCCACACCAACCGTCATCCTAACAAGTACAACATCAAACAACCAAGGGAGGCTGACAAGTCCCATCCCAACATACAACTCTAACAAAGGAAAGCTTTGCTGTTACAGGTTTCAGTACTAACAACTAATTTTAACAAGTTTAGATGAACTTATGAAAGATATATACGCTAAGAGAGCACACACGCAACTCAACACAACATATATTTAGAAAATTTAACTGTGTTAATATAAAACTGCAATCTATATGAGAGTTACATAAAGTTGCAGATTAGTCTTTAATGACTGCACTCTCAAACTGTACGACACCAAGGTACTCAGTGCTAACAGCTCACTGGCTCACTGTTTACTCACAACCTACGGTTCACAAGATACAGTCTCACACTTAAATTGATCTCTCATACATCAACACAATTGGTTCTATGAATCTCATACATTTACTCATCATATCTAAGGTGTTCATCATCCTCAACAATGAAGGGTCGTGCATGATATATAGGTAGGTTCTTTGGTCATCACCTTTGTCTAGGTCATTGATCATCATCCTTAATTATTCACCAAATCTTGGGTTCTGTGTTCAGGGACATTTACTTGGATGACACACCTTGATTTTAATGTCATAATGAATTCAATGGTTTAATTCATGTCCACATAATGTGTTCAACTCCCAATATCATGTAATGTTATCTAATTGCTTCAGTGCGCTTGATTTCCTTATGCACCTCAAAGCTTTATGCGTGACTGATCCGTGCCTGCGCAATACGACATTATGCACCTAACTGAATATTTACTCATGCTTGGCTCGCTTTTGTGAGCCTAGATTTTTCATTAACATTTTCAACACAAGATTGGGTATGAAAAGAAGGAAAAAATGTTGTACTTGGCAACAATAAGGAGCACGAAACAGAAGGATCTAGGATGATCATGATCATGATGAGTGACAAAAAGCGTAGAGTGCTTTATAATGTGCTCTATTTTTGGGGACTAGGATAAGAAGTTTCCTAGGAGATATAAATATAGAGGCAATTTGTTTTTATATATGAAAGAACATAAATTAAAATCACATTCGTGATATATATAATTATTTGTTGTATGATAGCTTGTATGATAAATATTTTCTTCACAACCATTGAGAGTCCATAATAGTTAGCCTAACCTTACATTTTGATTGTGATATCAACCAGAATATAAAAACAAATTATACTTATCATAAGATCATGTAAGAGAAGATGGGAAGCTCTTCTGCTCATTATTCAATGGGGTAACTTCTTGTTTCTACTTAAACCCAGCATCTCTCACCATATATTGTTCATTTAGTAGAACCTTCTAACATATAAAATCTCCCAAGTTCCAGCATATACAAGATAAACAAGTTGATAGCTTTTACATTGCCTCGTGTTTGAACTTTGTACTATAAACTTTTCAGGAAACTGGGGCTGGCAAGACTTGATTTTCTTCAACCATTTCTAATTGGATGATGTTCTTCTCGCATTTTAAACTAATGCCACTTTGGTGTACCCACTATCCTGACAAAAGGGACTTTATTAATCTAAGTTGAGTATGGATATGAACTAGGTTCACAGGATAACAAATGAACATTTGTGGTTGCAGGTGGTACTGGATTCTGATGAAACAACATTTGGTGGTTTTGGCAGAATAGATCACAAAGCAAGGTTTCACACTACTGTAAGTGACATATATGCCTGTTTCTAGTATTAGAATGCTAACATTGGTTTGTGTGCGACTGCTTGACATAATGGTGAAGTGCTTGAATGATTCATTGCGGCTATAATGAATAAATACTTGTATAGACTACCTGATTTTTCACATTTATATATGTTCTTTGTTAACTTTGTGAAATCGCATGATTATAAAAAAATACAACAAAAACAAAACAGGCATGCCACTGAAATTTTGCCTCAAAAACATTTTTATTATTACCGTTATTTTCAGATATTTCTTCTTGTTTAACCCAGGACAGCTGCAGGCAAAGAAGTGGACCATGGTAGATTCTTAGAACCATGGTAGTTAAATAGGTCATGGAAGAAATCATTTGTAGAATGATCTCATTTTTTATCTTTAGATCAAATATTTGCGTAGAGAACCAATCTCAAATTTGGAAAGCTAGTGCATCTAACAGTCATTTAACAATATCTTTAAATCACATATGGTGAGTAAGATTAATTGGCTATGCATGAAGATTTTACATTTGCTAATTAAAGTCTAGAATCTAGATAAGTCATCCAAACCTAAGCAAGGGTCTAGAATAGGAAAATAAATGACTCACTCAATCAAAACGGGCATTGCATGTTTGTGCAATGTCTAACAAAAATTGGTGTCTGGCCTCTGCCTTGTAAACAATGATTTTTCCAGTCATAAACTAATGTCCACATTATTCTAAATCTTTCTACATTTGAGCATCTACAAAAGCCATTCCTCCATCTCCCTTGATTATAAATTAGACTTTTTCAGTAGATACAGGTTTCAATCAACAAAACTTAATGATGATAGAATGTTGAATCTTCTCAAGTTATCACATCTTATGGCTGAGTTCCAAGTATAATCATATTAATTAAGTTTTGGGCATAGTTTCAATTCTGATTCACACTGTCAAAGTCCCAACATTTTCTACCTTTTTTAAACATCATCCTTCAATTCCTAGCATAATCACTCCTAGCCTAATCACTCTAAGGGAACTCTATTTTATTTATTTGAGGATTTTAAATTATACCAGTATTAGTGTTATGTTGCATGGTTAGTGGTTCAGTTGAAATTAATTTTTGATCGGACAGAATGTGTCTATGACATTAAGTTAAAAGAGATTCTAATTTTCAGATCTGTCATTCTGAATTTTGCATAGAAAATACTTGTTATGGTTTGTGTCTTGTTTGTAGAAGAACTTGTATTTTAAATGCAGTGTTTTGAATTCACATTTTGCAGTCTTCATTTATACTGATCATTCAGGAACAAAACTATGATGTTTCATGAATATCTGTAACTATTCTTGGAAGTATTTTCATCTTACATCTGTTAGATTATCTAGGATTTCAGAAATGACAGTTGATACATTCAGTGTCTCAGTGTATTTGTTTTCCGCCCATTCATAGTTTCACTCTAAATTTCATTTTTTTTGGTTAAGATCTTTAATCTTTATGTGTCTTTTTTCAGTTCACCATAGTCCCTTCTTAAGTTATCTAAACTTTTGGTGGTCATGCTGTGTTTCATGCAGGAGGGATGGTTTGATGAGCGGCCCCACTCATTTCTTGTGTATGCACCTTGTAGAACTGCAGTTGCCTATAGTCTCACAGACGATTAAATGAGAATAAAAATAAGATGTTTTCCTTGTATCCAACTTTTACTTGAAGGGAATACATGATTGCAACATGTTTGTATGATTGAAGAAAGTAGTATTTATAACACAGATATCGGGGCACATGGCATCTCCCATTTCCTTTTTTATCCATATAAATGTCACTTCGGTATGCCATGTTCAGTTCTGTAGTTAGCCCCAGGTATTGCCCGATCATCTGCTATCATACATAAGTTGTACATTTCCGAACAGCTACAACTCCTTTCATAACAGATAATAGAACTGTCAATCTATTGGCTTCTTCAAAGTCACATCTATCTTTGAAGCTATTAATGGGGAATGTAAAATCAGTACCAGATCATGTATTCATTGTTGAACTTTGCAAAATGTTTTTAGATGGATAGTGAGAACTGTTCAGGCCTCAGGAGGTCATAACCTTTCTTCTGTGAATATCAATAAGAAATGTAATGCATTTAAATTTACTCTTACAGAGACGAGGCAAACCCTCTAGTACAATTGTTTCAGCTCCCTGCTGGTCTTAATCAAAAGCCTATTTTCTTAAAAGTTCGCTCTTTTCATAAATAAAAAACAATTTCTCCATGAATAGGTGTTTATGAAGAGTGTGATTAAGCTTGAACATCATTTTATCATTGCAAAGATTGCAGGCCCCTTGAATTGCCACCAAGTCCTTCTACTGATTGAGTGTCTATTTGCCTATGATTTCTTCAGTAGGTTGAACTTAATTGCTGGAATAATAAGCTGTATTTTGTTCCATATGTTCTAAACCTATTGAATTAATAACACAGTTTGTATCAACATAAACTAGTGCATTAAGTTGGAAAGGAGAATACAATAGATGCAAATGGTGATTAATTAAATTTGAGACGTTATTAGCACTTTACTGGTAACTACTTCCTTACTGTACAGCTCGGGCGCATTGTTTTAGTGATTTATGGTGATGGGACATCTGTATCACCATCTTCTTTTCATTTCTGATTTGCGTAGCACAATGTAGATCGTTGAATGTATCTCTGAATGTGGCAACGGTGCATTGAATCCGCTTTCTAGAAATCAGTGTATGGAATGGACAAACCCAACCAGTATGATTATGGTATAACCTGATTCAAGTTCAATATTTGACAAAATATATCATCATGCAAGTTCTTGCATTTAGAGTCGTGGGATATAGTGTTGCTTGCATATTTTGTATTTTGCTTGTGATTTCCAAATATCTGAATTTTGGCATAGTTTGAATGAATTGCATAATACAAAGATATATTAGTCGATGTCCAAATGCATTTCATCTTTGTCTGTATGAGTCCTTTGAATTGTAGATTGAGTAGTCAAATGTTTCAGATGCTTCTACTTTTTTTCTTCACATCTCTGCCTAAAGAAACATGAACTCCTATCCCTTGAAAATGTAGCACTTAAGTGTAGATATGTTCCTATATCTACTGTGCTACTCTGATAACCTACTTTTCTGCATGAATCCAAAGTGATGTGAAAGTGTGCATCAACATTCAAAATATGTTTAAGGGGGATAAGGGTTTTGTTGCTCGGTAAAGTAGGGATGGTGTTTTTCCCTCCATCAAGGTTCAAACCCCCGAGGGCTAGGTCCATCCATCATGAGCCAGTTGCAAGCAAGTAGTTTAATGCCCTTGGAGCCAAGGGCAAGTTCTAAGTGACTTTGGTGGAATAGTTACTCCATGTTGTACATTGTTGCTTGCTTGTGTTCAATGGAAGCATTCAAATAAAAAATATCAAAGTCAATAAAAAACAATAAAATTAAATTTCGAATTCAATCAAATTGTTCTCACCTAGATCATGATGCAATTTGTTTGGATTTAGATTTGAGCTATTTTTATTTGAAATTGTGCTTCCAAAACATCCATGTAAAAGTAGGAGGTTTGAGGCAGTGCTGAAATTTTGGATTGAATTTGTGTTGAATTTTAATGCTTAGCTCATGCACATGTAGTTTCTTTTCAATTTAGCATGAACTTGAACCATAAACAATGCAACAATACAATATACAATAGCTACAGTAACCAAGATCACAAGAAGAATAACCATGCCCAAGAACACAAGAAGTTATCCTGGGAAAACCCTTCTAAATCAAGGGAAAAAGCCAACAATCCTTTGCTATAGAGTCAAGAGAAGATCACCCTTTCACCACAAACCCTAGTGCACATAGGAGGGTGCTCTATGACCAAGAAAGATTGCGCCTAAGAGAAGTGTGCACTTAAGCCCTATAAGTAGGCGTTGAGATAATGAAACAAGTGTGAGTGTGAGTGATCCACAATGGGGATCTAACTCTTATTTATACAAGACTTAGCACATCAAATGGATGTGTTTATTGGCACAATAGGGCAGACTTCTATAACTCAATAATATAATTAATCTTTACACAATATTAATTATCTTTACATGGTGGGGCCGACGTGTACCCTTCACAATACAAATTAGGGTTACATAATAAATCTTACTCTTAGAAAATATAGCAAGGATCTCTCACATCCTCTAGTGCTCAGCCACTAGGGACATGTCCACTTGTGCTTAGTCACATGGACGTCACTCTCAACATATCAACTCAACTAACTCCATAGGTGTACCATCGGGAGAGCCATCTCAAGTTGACTCAACTAAGTCCATAGGAGTTCGACAGGAGACCATCTCAAGTCATCTCAACTTAGTACAAAGGAGCACGACAAGAGACCACACACGTCATCTCAACTCGGTCCAGAGGAGTATAGTACACCCATCATATGGGCTTTCTCACAGATCGTCTCAACTAGGGAGGCATTCTCCACCAGGCCAAGTCTCTCACAGAAGTACTCGAACTTCGTCCTGGCAACGGTTTGGTGAAGACATCTGCAACTTGCTCGTGTAGAAAGGTACTGCACATGTACCGCTTTCCTCTGCACCATATCTCTGATGTAATGGTATTTGATCTCGATGTGTTTCGATTTATTGTGAAACACATGATTCTCTTAATGCTTCACACAGCTCTGGCTATCGTAATGGATAACGGTGGAATCCATCTCATGTTCAAATAAGTCTGCAAGGAGCTTGTGAAGCCACACTTCTTCGTAGATTGCCACACATAATGCAATGTACTCTGCTTCTACGGTACTCAAAGCCACATAAGTTTGTTTCTTGCTGCACCAAGAAACCATGGCAGATCCCAAAGTAAAACAACAACCAGAGGTGCTCTTCCGGTCCACTACGCTCCCTGCCCAATCTGCATCGACATATCCCTGCAATCCCATGTCTACACCAGAGGCATATCTCAGGCCATAACCAATTGTGCCTCATAAATATCTCAACACATGCTTTGCCGCTATCCAGTGTGTCTATCTCGGCTGACTCATAAACTCATTGAGTACACTCACTACATAACATATATCAGGTCTGGTGTTAACTAGATACATCAATGATCCAATCAGTTGTTTGTAAAGATGTGGATCAATCTCGCTTGAATCAGAAGAAGCCTCGTTTATTTTCTTCAGATTCATCACCATCGGTGTAGGCATGGACTTGTAGTCTGTCATCACGAATTTCTTCAATATCTCCACTGTGTATTTTCCTTGACTTAGAAAAATATCATCAGTCCTCTGCCATACTTCTAGTCCCAAGAAGTGGTGCATCATACCAAGGTCCTTCATATCGAATTCAAAAGCCAATGCACGCTTGCATTCAATAATAAGGCTTTCTGAATCGGTGAGGAATAAGTCATCAACATATAGGACCAAAATCAGGTACTCATCACCAACAATGTTGTAATATAGGTTGGGATCAACGTTGTAATATAGGTTGGGATCAATGACACTCTTGTTGAAGCCCAAACTCATCAAGTATCTATCAATCTTCTCATACCAAGCACGAGGTGCCTGCTTTAGTCCATACAGGCTTTCTTCAACCTGCATACATGAGACTCATTCTCATGTGTCAGGAATCCATCTGGTTGCTCGATGTAAACTTCTTCCTCAATTTCTCCATTGAGAAATGATGTCTTCACATCCATCTGATGTAGTCTCCAACCCATGGATGCGGCAAAGGAAATAATCGTACGGATGGAAGTGTATCAGGAAACAGGAGCAAATGTTTCCTCATAATCTATTCCCTCCACCTGAGAGAATTCTCTAGCCATAAATCTCGCTTTGTACTTCTCGACACTTCCATCAGTTGCATGTTTGATCTTATAGATCCACTTGGAAGTCACTACATACTTCCCTTATGGTCTCGAAACAATATACCACACATCATTCTTCATGATGCACTGATACTCTTTGGTCATGGCATCTTGCCAAACCTGCTAACCTGCTGCTTCTCCATGACAAGAATGCTCAATATCAATGATGTGGCTCATAGGTGAAATATAGCTTGAAAATTTTTGTGGTTTTTTCTCTATCGGAATGTACCACGAGGAGTTGCATGTACCTCTACCTCTGCCTTCTGCAGAGTTTTTCGAGCCCATGCAAGCCTCTTCTGGCCTACTGTAATGTCTCTGGGAACATCAACTGGATCAATTGGATCAAAAATTGTCTCCCTCTGAACTGTTGAAGGGGGAGAAGGTATTGTCTCTTCTTTCTTCTCGCTGTCAATCTCCATCTAAGATTCTTTGGATCTTCGAAAGGCTATCTCTTTCTCAAAGGTGACATCTCTGCTAACTTCGATTTCTCTCTGACTAGGGATGTAGATCCGATATTCCTTCGAAGATTCATTGTACCCCACAAATGTACCCTTTTTTCCTTAAGGGTCCAGCTTGGTCCTCTTTTCCTTGGGTACATGAAAGTATACTGGACATTCAAATATCCCGAAGTGTCCAACCTCAGGCTTCACTCCAGTGAAAGCTTCTTCGGGAGTCATGTTCTTCAAAATCTTATGAGGACTCGTGTTTTGAACGTACATAGCTTTCATGGATGCCTCTGCCCACATAATCATAGGTAAATTCTAATCATGTATCATCGCTTTGGTTTCCTTGACAATGGATATGTTCTTCCTCTTTGCAACCCCATTTTGTTGAGAGTTATAAGGAACGATGTACTCCCTCTTGGTCCATGTCTCAATACAGAAATAACTGAAATCCCTAGAGGTGTACTCTCCTCCATTATCTTATCTCAACACCTTGATCTTCCTCTTGGTCAGGTTCTCAACTTGAGCTCTAAACTCTTGAAATCTCGCAAGGACTCCATCTTTGGTCTTCAAGAAGTAAATCCACGTCTTTCGAGAGTGATCATCGATGAAGAGCATGTATTACAAATATCCGTTCAAGGAAGAAACGGTCATGGGTCCACAAACATCTGTATGTATCAAGTCCAAGATCCCCTTGGATCTACTGTCACTGCTCGAAAAGGACCCCTTGACATTCTTGCCAAGAGCGCAACCTTTGCAAACACCATCATGCTCAATATGTATCTTTGGAAGACCTGTTACCATCTTACCCATAGCGGGAAGGGCTCTATAATGTAAATGAGCAAGTCTCCTATGCCATAGCTTGCTCAAGCTAATAGTATCATGTAACAGGGCCTGGACTAGTTGGATAGTCAATTTGTATAAACTGTTTTCTCGAACACAAATCACTCAGGCATAATCCATGTGTAAGTTCTTGTGCCATGCAAGAAATTTTCCTTCAGAGAAAGTAACCTTGTAGCCTTTATCCTCTAAGGCAGAAACAGAGACAAGGTTCCTTTTCATCCCAGATACATATAGTGCCTCACTTAATTGTAGTGGTAAGTCAGAATCTAGTTGGAAAGAAGAAGTTCCAACTCCCTTCACAGTATATCTGGCATTATCACCAAGTACAACATGCAGACGGGACTCTTTCTCTACAAGGTCTGTAAGATGTTCTCTATATCCAATCATGTGTCTGGAAGCACCATTGTCAATCAACCAAATATCACTATCAGTAGGAACTGTACCTGAGAGTGCTAATATGAAGAAGAATGCTTCATCTTTTGTGTCTTCATCTCTCTGATGTGGTTTTGAATCAACATTGACAGTGGATGCATGTTGTCTTCCTTTCTTCCTAGTAGGACAATGTCTCGCAATGTGTCCATACTTATCACATCTGAAACATTGAATCTTTGTAACACCTTTTCTATGTTCATGACCTGAAGTTGCTGAAGTTTTCTTGTCTTTGAATGCTTTGCCGAAACTTCTTTTATTTCTTCTACCACTCTTTGCATGAGAAGCAAGGGCTTGATTTTCATCATGATGGGAATCTTGCACTCCTCTGGCTATAAGTTTGGTTTCCTCCTGAGTGTAGTATGTCCATAAACAATCAAACTTGGGTAAATATGCTCTTCCACTGATACTTTGAAGGAATGGTTACCAATGTCTTGGAAGAGCATTGAGAGTAATCATGACAAGTTCTTTGTTTGTTATGGTTTCTCTAGTGACTGAAATCTCCATGAAGAAGGTAGCAATGGTGTCATCTTTCGTCATCTTGATATTTTGAAGTTGGTGTTTCAATGTAAGAGCTATGTTTGTGTTGTTAGTCTCAAACATCTTCTTCAATGCATCATACATTTCATAAGTTGTCTTTAGGGTAGAGATGTGAGGTAGTAGATGATCTCTTACTGAATAGATGATTATCTTCCTAGCTTTGACATCTTCTGTCTTCCATTCAACCTTCTTTTCATTGGTTGTTGTTGCTGGTAGAGTATTTTCTATCAATTTCAATAGGTCATCCTCTTCCAGAGTGATGTGTAATCTTGACTTCCAGGAGCTGAAGTTGTTTGTTCCATCAAGCCTATCTTCCACCAAAGTTGTGTTCCTCATGGCCTACAGATTCTTCACAAACCCTAACATCTAGGCTAGAAACCCTAGCGTTTTTCAAGACGAGGTCTTTGGGGGTTTGTTGGACTTATGACTGCCAACAAGAAACCCTAGAGAGTCAAAGGAACCTCAACAAGTTGCAAAAAAATACTCCAACGTTTTGCAGAAACCCTAAGGCCGGAAATAAAAACTCCTTCAATTTTTTATCTGAGAGTTGCAGGAGGTGCACAAGACTAGGCTGTACTTGCCTATGCAAAAATTAGGCCCAGTGTTCCAAGGGAAAGTGCTAAAACTAGATTGACAAGGAAAATGGTAAGGGTCGTTTTTTTGCAGTTGTAGGAAGAAGGTGACAACTAGCTTGGAATAGCTTGTGCAATGGCTCTTCAGGAACTTTGTTCTGATACCATGTTGAATTTTAATGCTTAGCTCATGCACATGTAGTTTCTTTTCAATTTAGCATGAACTTGAACCGTAAACAATGCAACAATACAATATACAATAACTGCAGTAACCAAGATCACAAGAAGAATAAACATGCACAAGAACACAATAAGTTATCATGGGAAAACCCTTCTCAATCAAGGGAAAAACCCAACAATCCTTTGCTATAGAGTCAAGAGAAGATCACCCTTTCACCACAAACCCTAGTGCACACAAGAGGGTTCTCTATGCCCAAGAAATATTGCACCTAAGAGAAGTGTGCACTTCATCCCTACAAGTAGGTGTTGAGATAATGAAACAAGTTTGTGTGAATGATCTTGTAATGTCCCCATTTTGGGACATTATAACATTACAACATTTCAGAGTGTTATGCCTGCCCAAGTAGCCAGATAGGGGTGACAGAGAGTTCAGGAGATATTGAGGGGTTTATTTGGGTCCGACTTGTATCGTTCATCATCAAGATCCATTCTGCACAGCTGGGCTTTGGTTTCGTTGCATTCCGACGATTTTCGTAATTTTGAGTTGTTATGGGTCATATCTTAATTAAATTCACTAAGAAGGTCATAATCGGCATATTACTTGGAGAAACCTCTTAGTGTAATAGCTCATTGGAATCGGGAGGAAGAGTATTACAGGATAAGATGATGAGAAGTGACTTTTAGTGGCCGGAGAAGCCATCGGGATGGATACATCACTTTTTAGAGGCAAAATGGTTAATTAATTAATTAATTAAGTGATATAATCAAGGAATAATAAAATAAAGTAAAAGTCACTTGGAGGGATAAGGTCAACAACGAATTAGAGTTTCGGGAAGCTATAAAGGAAAGGTAAAGCAACCTAATTCATTATGCATTGTTATGATTTGATGTTGAGAGTTCCAAGAGGAGGAGGAGAGCGAACCTTACTGTTTTGTGGATTTATGGAGGAAACCACCACCATTGATTGGTTTCGGTGTTGAGAGACACACCCTAGCCCATCGGAGATACCATCCAGGTATTTCACCGTACTTTTCAGGAGTATCCATTGTAGAGTGTGCAACTCAGCCAGTGAGGGCATAAGTCAGTTTGACGGTTTGGAGAGATGCACGAGACCCGTATCCAGATTGCAGTGTCCTTCCAACCCATTTGAGATCCAGCCATGGCGCTTCTATTGAGCCATCTATCGTCAGATTCTGACAATGGAATCTTGCAGATCGACTCATTCAGCCATTTAGGGCACAACTCTTCCAAACAAACATTTGGTGTTGCATGCAGAGTTTCAGAGCAGATCCGGACAAATCCTTCCGACCCATTTCCTTATTTGGCGAGACGATCGTTTTGAGCCATATAGTAGCAGATTTTGTTGGTGGAATCCTTTGGGGCGCATCCAGTGCTCCAGGAGGTGCACAAACCCCCCAGGGGTCCAGATCCAGTGCCTTCGAGACCAGATTCGAGATCCAACACTCACCCATTTCAGTCTAGAGGCTAGGGCACTTCTTTTGGAGCAGTTTCCAATGTATTCCGACGGTCTGAAGTTCCGAACGAGTTTTCCAGCTAGTAGCGGTTACCGTACTTCGCCGGAATCACATATTTTCGTCGATCTATCCGTGCATACATAAGATCTGCTATCATCTTTTGATCACGGGTATTTTTATGTTATTTGATTGTATTCCAGTACTGATCCATGAGATCTGGCTGATGTTTATATTCTATATTTCCAGTAGGCTATTGTATTTCCATGCTCGAACCGTATAATACATGATATTGGGCAGTTGATGTTCTTTACTTCTGCATGCATCCTTTATATGTTGTTTAAACCATAACTATGCAACATGCACATGCAATAACCCACATGCACATGCAATAACCATCAAGATCTCAAACATACAACTGAAACGCATCCAGAAACCCCCAGTGTAGCAGATCTGCAAGACAGAATAATAGATCAGTAGCAAATATCTCGATCATCAGGATTAGGGATATTTCAGTGGTATCAAAGATTTAGTCCTGCCAGCCTGTGACTAAATTCGATGAGTTCAGCGAGTGACCCAAAAGGCTGAGAGGATGTGGGGAGACAGATATGAGAGGCCAGAGGGCACTGGTAAGGCCCCCATGGAACCAGAGGCAACTTTCATCCAAGTTATCTGTGATATGTTAGCTAGTCAGCGGACTATGTCTCAGTCCTTGGCTCAGGCGGCTGAGAGATTGGCTATGGTGGACATTCCGGGCACACAAGCCCCACATGCAGCACAGGGGAACTCGGGGGCAGGCAGTAGACCCCAGACACCTACTCACACATACACATCTTTGAGTAGGATTCCTAGACCATGGTTCCCTAGTTTTTAGAGGGCACCCGCAGAAGCAGCACAACAGCCGTTAGCACAGACGTTGCACACTCGGGCGGAAGACATTGCAGAGTACAAGATGGAGTATGCAACGTTGGGCCGTGACTTCCATCATGACATGACATTGGTCGAGTACTGTGGACTTAGGGGCATGAACCATCCCAAAGAACCTTAGAGAGAAGGACAACAACAACAACAAGGGCATAACATAGATTTCATCTGGAAAGTTGGTAAACTCACCATACCTTCTTTTGACGGATCGTCCAAATGCACTGCCAGAGCTGGGGAACAAAAGTTAGACATGTACTACAAGCTCAACCATATGACCAAGACGGAGGCTAGTGACTCTTGCACATTTGAGGGACAATTGGATGGACATGATGATAGTGCATGCCCTTCATCTTCCCCGTCAGTCAATGTTGAGGATTCAATACTTCAGCATAGTGGTGACACTTGTGAGGCTTCATATGTGTTGGCACTTAGACATGATGAGATTAGGAGGTTGGATGACCTACCTATGGGTGTAGACATGGATTCCAGGAAGTTGTGTATGGAGGATGATAAGTTTCCTATGAGGAGCGAGCCACAGTTTTCATCTTCTCAATCACCTATGCTAACCACGACACATGAGGATATCAGTGGCATTCCTGATAAGGCAGAGGAGCCTTGTGTGGGGATTGTACACAAGGAACATATGGATCGGCAAACCTAGGAGGAGAGGTATGGCTTGGAGATAGTTGACCTTACACATACCTATCAGTATGAGGAGAGTGAGTCACCACTCTTGGAGATTCCATTGATGGACCAGGTTGTGAAGACTGACAACTTGTTGGGACACTTACTCCCAGGATCGATCTACAGTGATGAGGATGCACTCCTTATTGGTTGAGATAACCATAGCACGTGTCTGGACACATCTATATGGGATCCAAGCACATATGATATTAGTAGGGTGAGTGCACAGGAGGATACAACTTCCCATACAAGATATGGTGCGATTCAGATATGGGTCGCAGTTGGTGATGGCATGCAATGGCATACAGGAGGACTCAATAGCACAGGGGATAGTGGGAAGTTCAGTGCCTTATATTTTGAGGTGTGTTTTTGGGGATTCCATTGTTGACACTAGCAGTGAGAGGCATGAGGTAGCACCTCAGCAGGATTGTGACCAGGAGTCATGACACTTGGCAGGACAATTGAGAGTCAGTGAGGACATGATCACGACAGCCACTAGATGCATTGATGATACACATGCATTGGTGGCAGATTATTGTTGGAGGGCCTCGATGGAACATGATAGTTCAGATGGGGGACTTGTCATTGATGGCTTCCATACATTCAGGGAGAGAGTGATTGTGATGAGGGTCGACTACCAGCAGTTGTTGAGGGATAGGGATTACCTATTGGAGGTTGGCGAGATGTATCACAGGGCACTGGGGGAGCAGGAGGTTAAGGTGGACCGACTCACTCATGACTTGGTGAGCACACAGATATTCTTGGAAGGCACACAGACAACCCTTCCGGAATTAGAGTCCAGATCAGAGGAGCTCCTTGAGGAAATTAGACAGAGATCCACTACATCTATTTTAGCAGAGAGTCAGATATATCCCTCAACCACATTGCAAGAGGATGTTGGTGGTTTAGTAGTGGAGCACCAGTTGAGGGAGGAGCATGAGGAGTACCTAGGATCACTGATGAGTATGGAGAGATATGATCCAGAGAGGCAGGAGGATGTCCATAGGTTACAAGGACCACCCTTCACGAGGGGTGTTGAGATAGTTGGGCACACACATACACATGGGGATTCCAGAGCCCGGGGCAGTTATGAGGACACTTCCATTTGTGTTCCAGGATTGGTTGACCTTCATGTAGAGGATGACCCAGTAGTACACCCAAGATCCATGATGTTGCAGGTGTATACAGGAGATCACATGAGTATGCAGGGCATATAGTGATGAGTGGTAATTCACAGAGACATATAGAGGTGTACAGTGGGATTCATGGGGACACACTGGATTGCAGGGAGGAGATGTACTTAGTAGAGCATGGAGATTCCTCTCCCTTGTAGTAGTATACAAATCTGGGAGATCACCTTCATCGTAGCAGCAGTTGCGTGAGTGATAATGGATGGAGAATGATTGACCCTCAGTTTGTGGAGATACCTATTGTTGTACCCGATGGTTGGTGTTCAGTGATGAGTACAGG